>BQKZ01006083.1:8748-20984 GCA_036244855.1 Temnopleurus reevesii | reverse complement strand
CTCTCTCTCTCTCTCTCTCTCTCCCTCCCTTTCTTTCTCTCTCTCTCCCTCTCTCTCTCTCCTTCTCTTTCCAACTTCTCACATTTCTGTATTTCCATTTGTATACTATTTCTCTCTCTTTCCCAATCTACACACCTCACACCCCCAAACACACACACGTATCTGGATATATATGTACAGTCAACCTTGCCTTCGTCTACCTTGTATATTATAAGTAAAAGGTCTTTCAAATCCCCTTCTCTTAAAATTCAATATTGTTTTTACCCCGCATAAGTTGAATTTTGAAGTCAATACTATTATTTCAATTCCAACAAATTTTACTTATGCAAGGCTGACTGTGATATTATACTGGTATATGAATAATATATTGCATAATTCAGTGGAATTTTATTCATAAATGAGAAGTATTTTATTTCAATAACCCTCAATTTGTACAATTTTTCTGAATTATATAAATAAGGAACATTTGAAAGGCTTTGCGAAAAATTTGAATACAATGAAAGAATAGGTATACAAATAATATTATGTGTGACTATAACAATATCCATTTAAAATGCATATACCTTACTTTTAATTGTCAGTCTTCAATAAAAAATTTATACAATAAAATGACAAAATAAGATTGTGCTAAGATATAAATTAGAATAATGGAAATATCCATTTCCTATTATCTGAAAGGAACATAATGAAAGCTCTTTTTAGATCATATTGCAAAAGAATTTGCACAATTAAATATATGTATGGTTTGAAAGAGGTTCATCATGATGAGGAATAATTGAAGAGAGTTGATCCGTTGTCTCATGATGTGCAAACGTAGAATGTAAGTAGAATGATGTTTCGGCAGCTGTATACTACTAGCCTTCATCAGGCAATAATAAGCATATGTAATATAATGATTCTGCTATCAGAATCATTTGAAAAGATGATAAAACAGGAATGCGGAGACGACAACCATTCAAGAATATGCACTGGGTATGTTCTGACATAAATATAAGTATACATCCCAGGTGTATGGTCGAGGGGTGGCTATATTGTTGTTATGCTTTCTCTTGCAAGTACACGTTTGGTTTTCAGATTTAAGGCCATGGTACGCTACACAACTTTTCTTCGGAAAACCCTCATATCAATTTTACGATTACTGAAACAAATACGTCATCTGACACCAAGATACTCGATACTTGATACTTGAGAAAGTACCAAGTACCAAGTATTTTTCCACGAGACCACGTAGTGTAGCTTGTTTCAGTATTTGAGAAATTGTTCTTAAGGTCGTTCAACTAAAAGTTGAACTTTTAGCTTAGTATCCTTATGCTTAAAGTGATTCTGATTTTCTGTCATCTTACAACCATCATAAAATGTGCACCAACAATGCACGCATGTGTATAATAAAAACATATTGTCATGTGAGGTCTAAAATTGACAACCGCTCGATACTGTTAGTCGCATCACTTTTTGTTGCAAGTCAGAATATCCACCCCTTACCTTAGGTATAATTCAGTGGTTTTGACATACAGCAAATGATTTGTTGGAAATAAAATGATATGAATATAGTTACCTATTCAACATGTAAAGGCACCGGTTATATCTCATTGAAAGTGTTTTAAAATTGTCAACACAGAAGGAACAAATCATCAATGCAATATGTACATACATAAACATTAAAACCAGAGGTATTGACCTCTGAAATACTTGTATAATCAGTCCACCTAAATCATAATTTGAAAATGTCCCACAACAACGATAGCTGGATACAGGGTGCTACAAGAATTTTTGGCACCACTTGCCCAAAACTGCCAAAAGCACAAGTAGCTTTTCAAATTAATGGCCCAAACATAATTTCTATATGCCTTTTGGGCAAGTGGCAATCTTATTTACTTGCCCAATGGCTCCATTTTGTTGCCCCGGGCATTCGGGCAAGTGGGTTTGTAGCGCCCTGGGATATAAGATTAGAAGGCACAATCTTTTATATAAAGGCTTTCATTATCTACAAATTAAAAACAGATTGAATAATAAGGCACCTGGTGGGATATAAATATTCAATAATATTTGTATCAAAATAAATGAATATGCTTAATTTGTGTCACATGCACCATTTGTTCATCTACTGGAAGATTTTTTTTTAAGAGTCTGATGATAATTAGCAACATACTATTTCCATCTAATAAATACAATTGAATAAAAATCCATTCCCAGCTGTGACATGCAAATTACACCTGCAACTGTTGATCAAACTAAAGAGAACATAGCAAGATGAATCTAAGGTTTGTAACGATACAAAATGCTTCAAAAATATATTCAGAACAAAAAGGTATATATTGAAAAAGAAAATGTAAAAGATACGAGATAGACTTCCATGAAATTGATTATAAAATGATGATTTCGGTAATAACACACAGGAGCTTTTTACAATGTCAAAGTATATCAATAAACAACATATGCTCGTCATCACAAAACCAGAAATATCACAGAGCTACCAACATTTAACAGCAACGATCAGGGAGATTGTGGAAGAAATCCAGTAGATGTCTATAAAATGCACACAACCTAATGGCATCAATGTTTCCATAATCCAGGAGATTGCTCAAAAACATGCATTTATTGTGGCCCATTTCCAGGAGTCTCCTGCGGAATCCAGGAGACTTGGCAGCCCTGATATCATTGTTACTGTTCAATTATTGCTTGTATGAGGATCATTTTATCTCATTGCATTAAAAATATACTGTACATTTTAGCATATTCAAAAATGTCACAAAGGTATTCCAATAAAGTCGTTCATCTACTAATATTGTTAAGATTGTTTGAAAGTTAAATCTTGTCATCTTTCAATGAAACCAGCATTGGTAAAGATTATCATTGAGTTGCATCTTATATATGTTGCTATTCCTGAAAGAAACATATAAGACAATTCTAGTAATGTGTCAACATGCTTTGAAAACATATTTACAGTACAAATATATACAGTGCCTGCCTCAGCATAGAGAAAATAACAGATTGCTAGACTATATAACCAGGTGACTTCATCAAACAGAATGAAATTAAATAACTTATGTAGGTTATTGGAAGAGCAAACGTTGGAATTTCATATTTCCCTTTATCTCTGTCTTTTTTTCCTAAGAGAACAAGAAACATGCAGATTTCGTACTATACATCTGGGCGTTGTTTCACCAAGTTACGAAAGGCTTTAAAGATGACTTTAGGAACGACTGGTATCAGTTCTTGTGCTGAATGATCGAGAATCGCATGTGTATTGCACTTGTTAATGTACTGTACGGTACTCCAGTCTTTCTTAAAATTGTTTGTAACTTTAAGAGCGATTTGGTGAACCATCACCCTGGAATGATATATTAAGGCATGTACACAGCAAAGGAATCCACTGGAAAGAAACAAAATCATACTATTCGACCCGACTTGACGAGCGAATTGAAATATAAACGTAAATGAATAAATAGTGATTGAGAATTCATACATTGATATCACATTACATGTATTTTTGAGCAAAAACCCCAACAAACAACAAAAAACTGACAACATAAATTGAGTGTTTCTATGGAGGAAAATAAACCCCTGACATAGCACTATAAAGAAAGGGCTTACTTTATCTGCTTAATATTTGCCTGAGACTGCTAATTGCTGCAAATATGTTAATTTCATGACCAACGTAATTTACTTGACCAAAATTATGTCAAGCAAATATCCAACATAGGAACAATACAAACATTTAGAAGATAATTCAGAAGGTGTATATACAGGAAGATAATTTTTACACCTTATTAACAAAACTTATTCAGGCAGTTTGGTGGGTCTAACCTACAATATATATAGCTGTATATACAATATTCTATATACTTTCTTCTACAAATAATGTCAGCATTACATTTTATTTATTAAAATTCAAGAACTTTTGCAAATCTAAATATTTTAATCCAGTGCTTTGCAACATATTATCCTAACATGTACACATGTATTTATGAGATTTATATGACAGAGAAAGAATACAATTGAAATTTTAATTCCAAAGTTTTAGCAGCAATTTCATCAATTTCAGTTCACTTTGATGACAATTTTGTTTTCAAGATACGAACAATTTAACATCAAATGGGAAACAATCCAGTAACCATGGTCAAAATTAGCGTAAGTGTGAGAGCCTATGAATAAAAATCCAGCAAAAAAATGCCTCTAAAACTACTTTTAACACTAGATGCCAACATAGAAGAAATGATTTGGCATTCAATATAAAATGCATAGACTAGGGTGCAGAAATTGATGTGAAACGAGCTGATTTATTAAAAAATTGCTTTATGTGCAGACAAATAAATGTGTATGAAATCAAGAGAAGATTTTTGCACATATACTGGCTTTATTACTTTAGTTTTAAAACAGAAACCATCCGTTACAATCCTGCCGATCCTGCTAATGGGCAGTCAGCAGAGTTGGGGGAAAGTAACTGGAGCTTCCAGCGATATGTGTGTGGAGTGTGAATCCCAATTCATGTTGCATGTGATGCAGTGTACTGGGGAAGAAAAGTGACTCACAAGTGTGCAAAGCATGCTCATTTGTAATCTACATGCACATAGGACAACTGAGCTCCTAAGACTTCCTCAAACAAACTTCCTTACACAAAATGTTAAAACTCTTAAACAATGGTGAAATCGTGCTTGATTGTATTTCATTTCACTCTTGTGACTAGAATGAATATGCAAATGGTGCAAAAGATTTATTTATTTATTTATTTATTCATTTATTTCTGATATTTATACAGGGTGGCTCATTTCACCAATTAAATCCTCCTAGGCGGTGTTCAATTCAGAACACAAAATTTGATGCATATACTATTATAAATATTTATAGATTTATGTGACCATCAGTAAAGGAACTACATGTACAAACTATTTGATAGCATACAATAAACCATTATCTGAAACTGAAAAAGAAACGGGTTCTTAGCATTCTTTCGACAATAATAAATTCAGCAAATACACTCACAACAATACACACAGTAAATAAATATGAAATGATTTAGTGTATAACGACACAAAGACAACTCAAACATTTACAAAGGTCAACCTAGAAGTTAAATATAAAGTCTTTGTTTGGCTCTCATTGAAGCTACTTTCAACCATTTTCCATTCTTTATGTCTAGGACTGAAAAATAGAATCTATAACAACCTGCAATCTGTGTTAATTTGTAAAAAGCCGTCATTATCACATCAACATAAAATGCAACATGGTAAAGCAATAGATTGAAATTCATGCCTTGTGGTCAAATGAAATGAAAAATGAACAGAGTTAATCATATCTTCCTGATAAAAGTAAATTCGGATTTGCAACATACTAAACAATTTTCTTTGAAGAATTCGCAATAGCTAATAGCTGATACACACAAAAGAAATTTCCTGCCATATCATTATGTGGAGAGATGTCGCACAGTTGTCGCACTTATTCAGCAAATAAATATGGGCTCTATTTTGTGATCATGAAGCTATTTTGGAGTTGAGATATGTCAGTGACAGCGGATGGTTGAATACAAATCAGATATTAGCCAACAACATGACAGCTACATGTAAGAGTCTTTTGAACATCCAATAGTGACATACAAATGTCGAGTAGCAACCTACAAATATAACATTGCTTATTCTATTTATAGATCTATGAATAGATGTCTAGGAGAGGAATGAGAGGGGAAGAAAAAGAAAGAAATCAATACTACCCTTCTCCCCTACTTCATGTATGCTATTCCATTCCATGATTGTGTCTACTCGCCCTTGGGGAGGGCCTCGGCGATGGCCTTGGTGACAGTCGAGGCGAAAGATGCGGTCTTGACGGTGACATCCCCGATGCCCCTGCATGGTGCTCATGCTGATGACGATGGTGGTGTTTGTGCTTCCTCTTCCCCTCAGCCCTGGGGCTGGGTCTCTGTCTGCTGGTGGGGGAGGAAACAGACGGCGATGGGGAGCGTATGACGCGTCCGTTGTTACTCACCACGATGTCACTGCTGGGGTTGGTGATACCAAGTTTCTTGTTGCGTTTCTTGATGGCTTCTTGGAGCATTCGCAGTAAGAAACGCTTGTCTTTCCCTTCCTATCATTAAAAAATAAACACAAAACACACAAACATTGAAAAGAATTTCTTCAGCATTCTTCCATAGTCTTGAATATTATTACTGTCTAAGCTAATATTTTAGCTTGCAGATAATTTCGCCATCTCTGACGGACAAGTTCGACACAATTGCATGTTGTTATTTCCATGTTCTTGATAGTGTTTGTACACATACGAAGGTGTGTCATTACAGAATGGAAACTTTCGCGAGGCCAAGACCGCAAAATTCACGAAAATGAAATCACTGCAAACATTTTAGCTCATACGGTATTTGATATAAAAAATGGATAAATATCCTTGAATAAAAGTAGATGGACAGGGACATGAAGAGGTATTCTTAGAAATTGATTTTAAGTCACTAGCTGGAGTTGATCAGTTATTTCCATTCAGACTCCTTGTATAGGCAGACCAATCCAATGGTTATTTTCATTCACAATCAATTCTCAGGCGTGACAATTTTGAATGCAGTTTTCCTACAAAAGACTATGTAAACTGATAATAATGTTGGTACAAAATTCCTCTATTCAACAACACACTCACCAGGAGAAAGACATAAATAAACGCAGAAATTAAAAGAATCTTACCAAATTGATTTGATGTTGTAATCTCTTGACCGTCTCCTTGTAACCTAGAGCAACAGATCTTCTATAATACACCAGTAGACTGTGGTACATAGAAACAAAATCACATTCAAATTCACTGTAAGTCTCAGAGTAAATAGCAGTATATTCATTATTACACTAACACAGTAGATAAATAAAAGATAGATAATAGCCAGAATATTCAAGTTTTCAGTCTAAAGTTGCCGCTTATTCAGCTTACCAGGGTGGTGGCTGGAGTTGTCAAGGTGCTTTTTCTGCTTTGAGGCAAAAGGCAGATGGATATAAAGGTTGTCGGACTTCAGGCAGCTAAAGGCATCTGAATATTGCATTTGACAAGGGTCAAGCCACTTGTTTCACTGGATATAATATCTCATTGAACTGCACTAGGATATATTCAGACAACACATAGCTGAATACAATATACAAGGGTGTAAGCCAGCTTTAAAGAAAGATTAGAGAAATTTATTTACTTACATGATCATGAGAATTATCCCGAGAATAACGCCAGGGCTGGTGAGGAGGATGATGAGGGTTGTAATCACTCGATCAGATTGCTGCCACTTCCCAAACAGATCGATCACCACATCGTAGGTTGCGTTCCTCCCACGGAATGGGCTACAAGATTCAGATGGCTCAATCCTATAGGAAGGACAATTTTGAGAAATGTAAATTTCCATAGCAAAGTAGAACGACGTATCACTCATCGTATAAAAACATACATGATCTAAAGTTATAAGTTTCTGAAATGTCAGCTTGAGTGGAACATACTGAACCAGCCATGCTAATGTTTAGAGGCCAAAATGCATGAAATTACATTACATTCCTCTGGGGTTTTTATCCAGGATAGCATGGCAAGCTGACAACAGAACGATAAAGTCCTCTAATTTTGTTAACCCCTTTTATTTTGATTTGTTTGTCCTTTTAAAACAATTGGGGTGGGGAGGGGGTAGTGTTCGCCCCCCTCAGTACCACCTGGATATGACACTATTATCAAAGATGAAACATTTTGGACACTGGACACTTTATAATCATAGCCATAATAGACAGGAGATAGATGTGATGAATTTGAGCATGGCTAAATTTTTAAATATTCACAATATCTATTAATTTTGCTTTTACGTTATTGCAGGTAGAAAAATGCAATGAATAATACTTACTGCACAATACTGTATCCGAATGCACCCATGCAGATCATGTACATGAGGAAGAGTATCCCCAGAAATACTGTCTTCGCTAACCCAGCCTTCCATGGCCTCAAAGATGGCTTGCAGTTATACAGCACACTCACCTATGGATGGAGAAAAGAAATACAATCAATGATGGTTTCAACAATTTTACACTCTTTGTTTTCAGAAATATGTTATTATTCACTAAAGGCTCCTTTCTTATTTAGCAAGCATGTATTTCTGTATTTGTTGATTCAGAACTTACAATACATCAGTTTAATTGCTGAGTTTTGTTGTTGTATTTGTTCATGTGCTTTTTATTACCTAAGACCCCTTGTGATACCAACATCTTCTTACGAGGGCATCCTGCTGAAATATTGGTCAATACAATGTAAATAGACAAATAAATAAATAAATAAATAAAAAGTTAAGAATAAGAAAATACAAGACAGTTCTCAAAAGCATACACATTTTTAAAATATTACACATACAATTTATTATCAGATGTGTGAATACACTGTGGTAAAATTTAGATTAAGAATGCATGCAGGGGCTAGGTATATTTAAAAAGAGAAAACGATTCATGCCATTATCAGACATTTTACAAATAAGACAATCATGGTGTGATTAAAATGGTTAATTTGTCTTTTCTCAAGCGTTTCATATTAACAAAATCTATAGATACATGCCAATGTAATAATTATTTCAGAGGGCAAAGTGACAAACTGTGTGCCAGGACTGTTTAACAAAATACAATTAATAGGCTTTAGTTACCTTTTTCACATAAAAGATGAGTACGAGCTTGAAGATATTGATGACCATGAGGAGAGGTGAGAAGTACATACCAATCCTAAAAATGCAAAGTGAAACAGGGAGAAATAGCTGATGAAAAAAAAAACTATTCATAAAAATATTCATAATGATACAGACATATCAAATTAATTGTCAGGATCCTTATAACAAAATAATTCTGTTCCAAAGAAATAGTAGGGACCTTTAGCAAAGAAGACGGGAGGGCCGATCACAACGTTAGCTCTAAGGTCCATTCCAGAAGTAGCGTTGTGTTGGTGCACCCTTCTGGAACGGACCTTAGAGCTAAGGTTGTGATCGGCCCTCCGTCTTCTTTGCTAAAGGTCCCTAGTATAAATTTCAAGGGTTATCATTCATGTCTAATCACTCGATCTCCAGCAGTTCTCTAAGGAGTTTCCCATTCTTTGAAATGCAACCCCAAAATTTCTTATGAACAGGAAAAGTTACAAAAGAGTGAATATATGGCTTTGAAAATGACAATAAACCTAGAATATATTGGTACAGAAACTCAGGACATTAAAAATACCTGATGGAATAATCTATATTTAGATATTTCTCATTCACTTACCATGTATATGTCTGAGATTGAATGAGGTCCATTGTATTACGTGCTATGTCAAACTCGGGTGAAGCAAAGGACTGGCAGCAATGGTCTTTACCAACTCTGTGAAAAAATTATTATATAAAACAGCAATATAACAGCAGATGCTATTTATATATTTTATTTGATGCATCTATTAATTTTGTATTTTTGTTTGTTTGTTTTGCTTGAAAAATGAAATAAAAACGAACCTTGAATAGCACATGTATCCACTTTGCTGAATGCTCAAGACGCTTTGCATTATTATAATCCTGGCTTTAGCCTGGCGTACACCAGCGCACATGGCATTTCAAGGAATAAATATTCCTACCAGGTACCCAATCATCTCACCTGGGTTGGGTGCAGCACAATGTAGATGAATTTCTTGCTAATGAAAATTATACAATCTTATTCTACAGAGGTATGACCAATCTTAATTGAAATTATCTTTTTAAAAGCATTTTGCAGTATTCAAGTAGTCAGAAGAATGTCTTATTCATGCATTCCACAAAATCATGTAGAGATTTAATATGTTAATGGTTGAATAATTCACATTTTCCAAGCAAAGATGCTCACTTCTACGATTAATGAATTAATAAAAGGATATGTTTTCCTCTGATGCTTTCTAAAGGTGCCTAAACTATATACAACATTACAATATCACAAATCTGATAATTCTCATAATTTTCAAGATGCGTTACAATCTTCTAATCATTACTTCACAGTTTCAGGCAGAACTGCTGTACTAGTAAAATTGAGGCAGTTCACAAGCATTATTTATATCCTATTGGGTTTTTACCTCCTGATGAATTCTAAGAAGAAAGAAGCTAAACTTTGAAGGATGAAATCAATGATGACTAGCTTGTACACCTCTGTGCCGATGAAGGTCTCCCAACACTACAATAATGAAAAAAAAAACAATTTGAATCACCTTGTTAAATCATTCAAATTTGCTTGTTTACATGTATTTGCAAAACATATCACAGGGTTACAAACATTTGCAGTAATTTGCAGACACATTATCTTAATTTTTTTATTCTATCTGCATAATTTACTTTCTAATTCTAACACCTGAAGCGTTATAAACACTGTGATTGTGTTGTTTTACAGAATATTAAATATCATTATCTTTATCATCATAGCGAAAAACAAGCAATATATTGTAGCCATGATTTCGTGCATTAAATCGAGAATTTTTCATCAACCGATTCAGTAACACAAGTGAAAATAAATGTGAGAACTGTAAGAAACTTAAGGAAATGCTATGGTCATGACTATATCATCACAAATTTACACAGGCAATTTTCAAAATTTGGTATAAAAAAGGTTTGAATAATGTTTGTGAATCCATTATTCCACTGCTAAATAGATTTATTTGACTAAATTAATGCATGGCTTTTGTAGAGTAGGTCTGTCGGGATCTGAGCAATCAATTTTATTTGATTAGTGGTGGAAACCTACTACAAAATGAAAAAAGTTTGTATGTAATAAATGTCCTTGCCTCAACACAGTTTTCTTCCTGGTCATCTGATCAGCTGATCTGATTGAGCCAGAAGTAACACAATACACAAAGCACTGATGCCTTCATTAGGAAAGTTCTATGGGAAATAGAAAAGGAGGACAACTCAATATCACGATCCTTTTCCATGGTAATGGCTTAATATATACCAGTAGCACTATAAGGATATACATGTATGATATTTCACATAAAACTAAAATGATGAAGATCATTCATTTTATTACCTTCGAATTCAGTTAATTAAATTTCTTTTTTCTTGTTCTCAGATAATACCTGTAAGAATGTATCTTCACTTTCTACAGAATACAGGAGTAATTGCAACAAAAGTGCTGATGGTAAAAGCCAGGAAAAACCAATGGAAGCTAAAACACTTTGAATTTAAACTGTACTTTGAATATGAATAACTATGCTTTTAAAGGTTTTTTGGGGGGTGGGGTGGGTGGGTGATATCGAGGGAGTGTTGTTATGAGTGTGGTATTAGCAGAACTTTGACAATGCCAGAGAACCTCATTCATTTTGAGAAATCACTAGTGACAGTGATATCTTGGAAAATAGAATATGATGATACATGTATTACAAGGAAAAGAGAAAATTAAGAGTAAGATGGAGGAATGCCCTTACCTGAAGAGAGAAACATACAGCTGCATTCTCGGGTTGGAATATTTTTCAAAGGAACTGAGGACACTGAACATGTACGGTAACATGAGATTATAACCAGCGATGACAAGGGGTATAGCTAGCTCTCTTATTACAGTCAAACCAGAATCGATCTCCTGTAAATGAGATGAAATATGAAATAAAGGTTAGTGATTTACGCAACAATCTCAAAGTATATTTTGATAATACACACTCTGTTTAACATTCTCATGTACGGTAGCATGAGATCATAACCAGCGATGACAAGGGGTATAGCTAGCTTTCTTATTACTGTCAAACCAGAATCGATCTCCTGTAAATAAAGAATATAATGAAATATGAGATAAGCATTTGAGATTGACACTAAATCTAGAGATATATAAATGTTTTCAAATTATTAATTTTATCTTTAATCGAACATTTTTATCTTTTAAATGTACTTTGTAAATTCCATGTAATTCAGCTCTAATTCAATAAATTTTCAATAAAAATTGCTGGAAAATGAGTGAGTAAAAAGAGAAATAGTTAAAAATTAATGTTATGTTATATCACTATCCATGGCAGAATTGCTGCTCATTTTGAAAAATTAAGACACATGCTAAATCTTACCGTAGCCACACTAACATATAGTATATAAGATAAGATTATCCAGGAATGATGGCTAAGACAATGGTGTTGAGAGTAAAACGCAGCATGTAGATACAAAATCATCTACAACAGCTAAAACTTACATTGACAACGCTGATATACATATAGTATATGAGGTAAGACGCTCCGGCTATGATCGCTAAGACGATGATGTTGATTGTAAGACGCAGCATGTAGAT
>BQKZ01006082.1:0-36634 GCA_036244855.1 Temnopleurus reevesii | reverse complement strand
AAAAAAAAAACTACCCAGCTTCTTCAGAGAAAAGTTTGTGTTGCTTGAGAACATTATCTGGAACCCTCTCAAATAAAAGAAGAAAAACAATTTCGAGAGTGATCAAGCTACGACATTTTTAAATATAATTGATTAAAAGGGGGGAATGGTCAAAGTTGCTCGTGTTTTCCTAGTGTGCTGACAGTTCTGCACGAGCTCCGTTACCGGAGGAAGGAGATCCACAAAATTAAAACAAGTAATTGCACACTCATATAAAAATGTGCAAACAGTCACCTTATTCTTGGTAGATATCATTCTGAATATTATAGAAATAAAAATATTTTACAATCATGGTGCTAGACAATGGAATATGGCACCCTCAGATATTAAGCAGAGTACTATAAACTTATAAATTTTTGATCAGCTCATAATGTAATGCTTATTATATATTTCTCTTTTAACACTCCATATTATATTTCATGTATAATATTCTACCTCATTTCCTTTAAACATACAATTATTGTAATGTGTTCCACGGCCCCGTGGAGTACCAAACTTGTTTGACTGGCCTAGCCTGATATATGACTAAATCAATAAATAAAAAAACCCTAAAAACAAATAAAGAAATAAGGTGAAATTAAAGGTACAAGAAATGATAATAACAGTGTTCTATTAATTAACATAATAATTCATTCCCCTGAATGCATTACTATTTCCATGGATCAGATGGTAATATCGCGGTTTATTTCACACCTCCGTTTTATATGGTGTATTAGTTGATCGCGGTTAAACCAGAGTGCACTTTTCAAAATTAACTAAATATTTTTTGGATATTAATTTCCAATCAGGCATTAACATCAACTAATAGGCGTGAATTCCGGGTTTATTGTGACGACAGCAAATGATGAAAATTGATTATACAGGGAGATTGATCAAATAACCGCTTTCCTGATTAAATATAAGAGTCGAAAGCGGATGAAAGCTGATTATTGAGACCGGTTGAGGTCGAGATCATCTATTTCATCTATCACAGCATCGAGTTTGAATTTATTTGAATACGCATGCCGTTTTATCTCGATTGGGGGGGGGGCACAGCAGTAAACATTGTTTTTCATCAGAAAAGAAATTGTTGGAATGGTTCTTCTTGACTTACAAGAAGCTTTTGAAAATTCAATTCCTAATATTAGGTTAAAATTATGGATTTTGATTCAATATGTACAAAACAGTTTACGTCATATATGAGCAATCGACATAAAGTTGTATAATGTATTATTTGAATCTATGCTATATGAGGATGACTGGGTATTGCAACCGGTATAGTTTAACTTTGATCTAATTTTGACCAGGTTAAATATCAATTCACGTTACACCAGGTTCAAAAGATTTCCTATTTCAATAAAACACAAAACATGCCTGAAATAATTCTCACTTCACTAATCCAACCATAATCACTCAAGCAAAGTCATGGTCATGAATTCATAGCCGTTTTCGTCTGCTATTTCTAACCTACTCATGTATTCGTGTATTTTATTTTTTACTGCTTCTTGTTATTATCTAACTTAATTATGTCATTTAAATATAATTTAGTGATTGTTTAATGTTTAGCTATTTCTTTTGGTTGAGGATCAAGATGTAAACCGATTTTTACCTTGTATATAATTGATCTTCTCATCCTGTTTAACTGTTAATGAATAAATGAATACAAAATAATAATAATAATAACATTTATTGATATACTTTACTCACACTTCAAGTATTCATAGACATGACACCAGGAATAAACGTTTTGATTCTTTAGTCCCTAACCTAACAAGTTAAACTGGGCATTGTTTTTACTTCAAAGAAATTATATTGTGGAACTCTCGTCAAAACAGTTTATTACTTTTTTTCAATTTCATTTAGGTGTTTATTAAAGCATTACCTTGAAAATAGGCCTCTTTCTAAGTTCGCTGTCTTTTATTATATAGGGTTTTGAAAGGCTTTCTTTGACTTAATTTTTCACTCTGAAGCAACTATCAGACGCGGATTAACAAAGAGTATTATTGTCTACTATCTTTTTGCAAATGTGATTTTTCATAATCCCTGAATTGATATATCTTTGTTTAATATTAAAGTTTCATAATCATGTTATTTCTATCTGCGTTGTACCATCATTCTGTAAGGAGATCCGGGGCCGGTAACATAAAAGAGATACGACAAAATGAAAATCAATTGTATCTCTATGGTGCACATTTTGCCATAGACTTACGATTAATATATATTTATCGTAAGTCTAATTTATCTTTTAGGTTACCATGGTTACAGGCCCCTTTAGTGATAAGCCTCTTCTTTTTGTATGTCACGTTGGGTTTTCTTTATCGTCTTTAAAACCGTTAAAAATTAGCCTAGTCGGCTTTCACGTGCTATTCTGTCATGCGCTTTGCAGCTTTTTTTTTTTTTTTTTTAGCAGAACTTTCTGCATTTATTGAAACAAAATACAAATTCACAGAATACAACTTTAAACATACAAAATCAAACTGACAGTTTAACAAAAATAATAGCATACAAGAGTCGACCAAATTAATTCACGTAGTAACAAAATGTTATAAATGCAGGGGCCAGCTATCATAAGCAAAAAGCTTGAAGTGGTAGCAGCCAAGAGAAAGCTACAGGAAGTAAAAAAGGGGATAAGTTTGTAAGGGTCTTCATAAGAAAAAATAATTACAAAAATTATATCACTTATTGATTTTTACAATAAGAATTAACTAGAATTACAATTAAACAAGAATGAATTTTCGTTGTTACTTTAGATTCAATAATCAAGATTATGATCAATTAAGATTGATACAACTATTTCAAGAGACGTGTTTGGTCATTTTCTTCTTATCGTTTTTTTAATGTTTTTTAAATTCAAACGTTGATTCCGAATAGATACTTTTTTATGAACATATTTCAATTAACCTCTCATCATTTTATTTGTTTTAATTGTGATGTAGAACGCTTAATCATGAAAATTAATCGAGGAGTGAATACGCGATCGGAAGTAATATACTTGTGAGGCCATTAATGGGTGTTACCCAGCGATTGATTGAAATTTGATTGAAAAGTGAGGTGGATTCGTAAAATGTAATAAGTAAGTCCATTTGTAAAGGTTACAATGATTTATGAATAATGTCACAATATGATACCGCATGTGTGTTGCATCATAATCACTTGCCGTGAATGTAATACTTGTATTAGCAAGAGAGTTAACCTCAGAACACTTCATTTAATTATGTCAGAGTAAAGATAAAATGCTATTGAATTTACATATGAGGTAGTCTGTACATAGATAAAGCTGGTGAAAAGCAATATCTTTGATATATTAGGTAATTGACGGTGAATATAATGCGCTGAATAAAACAAAGTCAAATATGTTTTGCTCAATCAGGTCAGGTTTATGTTTTGTTTACATGTGCACACGTGTGGAGCATGTTTTGAAAGCATTGGTGTGGTAAAACGACAAGGCAAATCAATATTTTGGTTAGATATGATTATATTAATGACAAGAAATATTCATATTCAATAAAATTTGTTTCATTCTTGCTTTTCAATGTATTTGATTTATTTTATGTGTTCTAATGTTGATACAAAATGAATAATTTGGCTGGTATTTCCATTTAACTTTGATCTGATAACTTTATTATTTGCGTCATCCAAGTTTTAAGCAAGATTAAGGCTGTGAACTAAGCCTCAAAAACATAATTGCATGTGTTGTACATGATTATTAGTGGCCATCAATCTAGCAATGTATAACCAAAATAAATTAATTTGCCATAATATTTTACCTTACCAACGCTT
Organism: Temnopleurus reevesii; assembly: GCA_036244855.1. NCBI lineage: Eukaryota > Metazoa > Echinodermata > Echinoidea > Temnopleuroida > Temnopleuridae > Temnopleurus > Temnopleurus reevesii. Next base: position 32,836 of record BQKZ01006082.1, on the reverse strand, counting down.
AAAAAAAATATCCACACACGCGTCCATCTGAACAAAACGTTAAAAAAAACCAAGTGGGGATAGCTTGAAAACTTGACTTGATTGAACAAAACCAATGTGATTTCTGAAAATTCAAAAATGTAGACAACATTTATAAAGTAAAATGTTGTTGGCTTGTGATATATTCGAGCAAATTTGGTAAGCCTCCTGAAAATACAAGTATCTAAAGCAATGTGTTGATAGGGTTTCCTACAAAAGGGGTGGTGCGTGTTTATAGGTGTGTATGTGCTTGTGTATGTGTGTGTGTGTGTGTGTTCGAGTGAGTGCGTGTGTGTGTGTGTGTGTGTGTGTGTGTTTGAGTGTGTCGTGCAACCAAATTAATAAGATAATGTTGCACGAACAGGTCGCACCTGGTCGCATATGATATAACGCGGACGTACGTCTCTATGTAAATATTGTAAAAGCAGTCTCATCGTGCGAGCAGTCATACTATCATGCTGATTGTAAAATCAAGTGCTTGAACGTTACATAATGTTGCATGACTGCATGTGACCGGTAGTGCAATGCTACTATGAGTTACCTTCGATAACAACCAGTCGTACGACTAGTTCAGTGTCGTCGCGAGCGAATATACGCCCGTTGCACGGTCACATAGAGGCCCGGAAGCAACACGATTCAACACGAATCTTTGTTAATTCACAGTTATAGATGCCTCAGAACAAAGAGTCGTGTTGAATCGTGTTGCTTCTGGGGCTCTATGTGACCGGGGCTTAACCTAGATAATAACGACCATCTGGTGATGTGAACTGTTGCAACCGGTCGTGTAGTGGTTTGCAATGGTCTTACGATCATTGTACGATAGGTCGTATGGTCGAATGCGATTTAGCCAATCGCAAGTAATCGCTTCTGAATTTTGAACTTCAAACGTTCAAAGTTAAGATGCGATCAGCTGCGACCACCCCTGATTCATGCATATCGTTTGCAATAGCTATACGAGAGAGCATGCGACAGCTCTAAAAAAATATTACATTCGGTCGCAAGCTGGTCGTACCACCATTGTCAAGGCCTCTTTACTGAAGGAACCATGGCACATTTTGGAGGAAGTAGCGATTGTTCCCTTTTAGCTCTAGTCTTGACCATGCCTCATACACCTAACTCTTCCATCAATCTTTACAGTCACTTATTGCTAGAGGCGGGTTAGGAGGTTGCCCCCTACAGAAATCCGGGGACCATTTTCCTTATCTTTTTAAAAATCTTTGATCTTATTTTGTTATATTTATGTATTCATCTTATCTATTTATTAACATTATTTACAATAATTATCATTTATTCATTTTTGATTAAGGAGAGGATGGGTGGGCAAACAAATGTTACAGAGTCCCTCCCTCCCTCCCTCCATTACTTCTTTTTTTTTAGGACTCGGACCGTTTTCAGATTTCGGATTCAGGTATTTTTTTATTTTTCACTCAAATCATAACAATTACAATTTAACAAAAACTTAAGGATTGACTAATAGCTTTGTAATCTAGGCTAAACCAATGACAAAAGAATAAAGTATACAACTCTAACACTTATGCTTTGATTTTGCTTTCTATAACCCTGTTATATAGTCTATAAGTATAACAGAGTAGTTTCATATCTTCTGTAGATAGCATATCTGATCAACTACACTTTACATTAAATACCCATGTTTAAATGATAACCCGCAGAGGTCCAACGACTAATAGCATATTGTTTACAAACAAAACATAATGATATAGGAAATAGGATCTAACATAATATTGTCAACATATTATTTACATGCAGGTCTTACGGTGAATTATAGAAAAATGGGAGATAAACAAATACAACTGTTCCACTGTCCCTACCACAGCCCCTAGATGCATGCATCATTAAATATGTAAAGGAATATTCCCATCTTATTTGAACATGACAAACAAAATAGCATTTTTTTTCGTTTGATCTCATGTAAATTAACATTGTAGAAATTACAAATGGAAATTCAATCTCGATGATTGAATGAAATCAGAGCGGGTACAGCAGCGTAGGCAATGGAGCATGTTAATGGAATATGCGAGGAAAAGAAATAAATCGAGCACTTTCATTTTGATCGAGTTTTAATCGCTCTTCATCCAATTCCCGCTTATGGACGCGTCTAAAATGATAGGCGGGTTTAATAAGGTGTATAGTACGGCTAGAGATCAATCAACGACCAGGCTTCGCTTGTCCAGTCCATTCATTCCAACATTGCCGACCGACTTTTCAACAAGCATAGCTTCACTCCTGCGGTTGAAATATATTTATTTGATTGAAGAGTTTTTATCTCCATGATATAAGAAATAGGATTTAAACCAACGATGGCCTCTTCAATGCAATTTTATCGATGGACATTTATTTCGACTATTCTGCTTATCATCTTGTGCTTTATGATTCAAGGTAAGCAATTCTTGTTTATCTTCATACTAGTATAGTGCAGATAAAATTGGTTATTTATCAATTGTAATAGCATTGTCATGGATAATTATACAAATCACATTGTTGTGGAATTGCAATTAATTCATTATATTTGCGATATAATCACTGAGATAATACTAACAAAAAGATTAGTTTAAATTAATCTATACTTACAACAGATGGTAAATAATTCATCAATTAATGCAATTCCATTATTGTTTTCAGCGTCTTACTCCTCAAATAACAACAATTTCTTCATTACACGTGCAGTGTAGAGTGTTTAAAACGCAGAAGTCTTCAATTTTATATCAGCTGAAGATACAATACGAAGTATTCTCAAAGTCGACACTTTTGACATTTCCCGTGAGTGAGTCTTCATGGATCTTCTTGGTAAAACGTATCCCGGAAGCTGCCAACTGTGATAATTTCTTGGCGACATCTAGCTGTTGAAGGTTTGAAGACCTTATCCGATGACATCTTCTCACTACATTGCCTGAATTTAAAACAAAATTTATGTTTACAAAATCACGTTTAATCATTGGACCTTTTCCATCCTGAACTATCCACCAGCTACACTAGTTACTGCTCTATCACTGCTTGTCTGTGGGTGCCTTTCTTCTCCGATCTCATGAAATGATTAAAACCTCTTGTAGGTTCAAAGATGCTGTATATCTAAAGATCATGTATTTCTAAATTTGTGTTACAAAGCCTTTATTGTTATCAAGCATGCATGGGAAATTTGGAAGTTTATTCATTTAAACTTCATAAACATTAGCACTCTGTTAATATACAATGTGTTCATATACATTATATACAAAATGGAGGAATGGTTTGATTACAATAAAAAATTTATGAAACAACATTTACATGAGGACTAAAATAAAGAGTTGGCACTAAAATGCATAATCATTTTGTAAACGTTTTAAAACTCCCCTCGTCTATTTATCATTATCTTGATGAACTTATTGAAATGAGCAATTAAGTTTTCATTATCGAGTTTCATAATTTTAATAAATCGTTCCCTTTTGGTCAGTTTTAAGAAATTCGTACAATTTTCGTTAATTTTTTCAAAAAGGTAATTCTTTCATTTACATATTTTGAGCATTCTAGAATTGGATGGATTTCATCACCGACCCTTTTCGTTTCACATTCAAAATCGTAAATTTGGGGGAATTGTTAAGGTTTAAGGTTTTTAAGGATTTTTAAGTTTCTATTTCAAGGTAGTGAAAGTATTTAGCGCGAAAAGTTTTTTGATACCCCCTTTGTGGGTAACTCAGCATCAAGTCAACTCCATGCATCGGTGCCCTACTAAGAAGGATGCAATACTGTCAAACTTTTACGATACCCGCTAGACAATACTCGTCGAGGTTGGCAGGTGTCTGATTCAGGTGACCGATATAATAGGGGATTCAAGATTAGACAAATGCTTCACCACCGAATCATATACATTGGACATAGAGACAGCATCATAGGTGTAGTACAAGTCAGAATTCTTATTACCTCGTACTACTATAAAAGATCAGAACATAGTATTTCCACTCTAAACCATTGATCTAAAATTTATAATGATAACAGGTAAGAAATGAATTCTGGGGACTGTTACATAAGAGAGATACGATTAATTGAAAATTGATCGTATCCATGGGGTACATTCCGCCATAGACTTACAATTAATAAGGTCAATTAGTGTCTATCGTAAGTTTGATTTCATCTTTTATGTTACAGACCCCTGATCTTGCAATCTGAACGGGATGGGAGAGATATGTGTTTTTATGAAAGTTTACTTTGCGACTGAAACGTGTGCTTTTGATTTCCACAGGTTCAAACACACTGGAAATGGACCAGTAAAGAATCAATCTTAAGACAACTCTCTTTGTTCATATGAATATTAGCAAAATAACCAAAGTTAAAGCATAGAGACACGAACATATCTCTATGGTTAAAGACTTGGTCTGCGCCAGAAAACTCTTGCATTGATCAAAAGTACAACAATAAGACGAACAGATTAAAAAAAAAGCTTGAAGAAATAAGAAAGTTATGAATATTTCAATTATAATGATTAACAGGTGTTTTTCATAAATTACTACACGGCATCCGCCATGACAAATGTCTTTAATTCACGTGTAGTGACGTATGTCATGCACTTCCTGTCGGTAAACCAATGATAACTTATTTTTTTAAGAATCCACTTTGCAGCTCCATATGAATATGAAATGCTTATCTTTTTTTAATCTTCAAAAGGATTTTTCGTTAAGCATTGAAAAGGAGGAGTTTTTTTAAAACAATAAGATATGATAAACGGCTTGCAGAGAAGTGCATGAAATACGTCATTTCACGTGACACAACGTTGCATATTTGTACGACTAACGGCTGTTGAGTTATAAAGTTGAAATATTCATAACTTTCTTATTTATTTTCCGATTTGCTTGAAACCGTTTGTCATTATGTTCGTCTGATTTGTTTGCTTTTAATCAAAGCAAGATATTTCTGGCGCAGACCAAGTTTGTTCTTATAAACAGATCTTTAAAGGAATAAATGATGAATGAATCCCGACATAACAGGTCATCAGCTGAAATTTGACGCCCCTTCAGCGAATTTTGCGCTATTTGACATGTAATTCTAGTCTGACCTGGATAAGCGGGGGCTCTAGCCACCAAGCCCTCCCCCATGTTGCGCAAAAATTAGCTCAGGAGAGGTGCCCAGGTAAAAGATGTCAAGGCCAGTATCTAACTCAGTCATCAAATATTTGATGATGTAACCCTGCTTGCTCCTAAACGTACACTCGCGTCTCTGATGGCTTAGGACATCGCATCTACATTCAGGTTATTATACTCAGTAAATAGTCTATTTTTAGACTAATGGAATACCGAAGTGAAAATAAACAATTATCACTTTATGCACACGCAATTCCTCTGTATGCCTATCTCGCACAAGTTATGAAGTTCATTAGCAATGCCAAGTTCAATAATGGTATAGAATCCTAAATCAATACAATCTCTTGTTTTACATACGACCAAATGGTAGATATCGACGAACTCTTCTGCAGAATAGGAAAAGATAATTAGCTACATCATTTGTTTTTCGGCACATGTATTGATTTCAATCCATTGTTTGTAGTTTGTGGAGACGCCGTATTTTTTTCGGGTTGTTTTTATTCCCCTTCACGTTTCTGGAAAGAAATACATTTGTAAGCATGATATGTACTTTCGAATAAACTATCCCATTTCCCTTTCTATTTATTTCTTATTTTGTATATTCAATTTAGAATAACAAAAGAAAACTATTCACTTATCAATAACTACCGAGCATGAATAATTTCTAGTTAATTATGTCAATAATTTAAACTAACAAAATGGGGGGAAATGTGTGAATCTTATCCACACTTGCAATAATAAAGTTTCTTGGCTTACCAAATGGTTGCTGAGCTAACTTTTTTTCAAATAGAAAATAAACCATTCTTATTGTTGATGGGTAATTATGTTTAACTATTAAGATGAATTCTATAATTATATATCATTACTCCAGATAGTTAAAAGAAACTCAAAGAATATGAACAAGTTTATACTTCATTCAGCACTCATGGTTCTATCTAGTGAGCAGATGACTATATTAATTTCATTTATTCAATCGGTCAAATTAGAATCATTAGTCTAGATGCAGAAGTACCATTATAAGTAAAAAGTGTATATAGGAAATAAAAAAATAAATTGGGTTTTACGTCGTGTATCATTCAAATTTTAATATTTACTCCATGAGAAGAAGAGAAAAAGAAGAACCGACCTTATTAATGTCTCAATCCGAAGCTACATATCTTCAGATTATGACCTGGGCGGCTTTTTATTATGTTACGAAAGACCTAATGAATGTCTTTAAGTGCAACTGCTATCCGATCTTGTGCTTAATGGTTGACAGTCTCACGAATATTTCGTACAAAAATGCTACCATTTGTTCTTAAATTTGTTCTTTTAGTCTTTTATAATCAGGTGAAACACTGCCAAGTGTTGCCGTATTAGTTTTTATATAGATTTTAGACATTGTGATTCTTAAGATGGTTATATCATTTCCCTGCTTTTAGTGATGTTGACACATCGATATTATGAAGGACCGGGTGAAAATATCACCATTTGATCAAGCAAAATATAATCTTGATGTTGTAGAAAGATCTTAAAAGTCACACAGGAGGAACACTTAGGAATAAAGGTGCAACACTGCACGTTTAAATGTGTAAACAAGCTATGCAACACTGAGAGCACCTTTTTTTATGAAGAATTAATCGAAGGGCATAACGTATGATTTTGCATTCTGTCTCTGCGGAAGTAATTGACTCTATAGCTTATCCGAAAGTTCCATGCACGCTTTCATGCATACACGGTGGTGACATGGTAACACACTATCATTGCACAACATAACACAGTGTCCAATTGAGGCTGTCAAGAGGGACAATATTACGTCATTTTTAGGTAATTTGCACACTTTATGTATACCTCTAATGCTGAATGTGTACGTCAAGGGGTGCAATAATTGCACTCGCTCGCGAAGGATTGCACAATTAGTGCACATTTTTTCCCTAGCGTGTAGGAAATAATTAGCGGAAATTAATATCATAAGGCCGAATCACACCTCTTCGTTTTCAGCCTGCGTCGGCCCAAGGTTTTATTAAACTAGAAACGCTCCCCGAGCGCACAGTGCAAGCTGATCAGACGGTGAACTGACGTTCGGCTTGCGCGCAAGGAGCGTGCGCTGAACGTCAGTCCTTCGTATGGCCTCAGTCTCTTAGCGTCCAGGGAACGTTTTTAGTTATCAAAATCGCTAGGCTGACGCAGGCTAAAAACGCAAATTTGTAACTCAGCCTTTACTAAGCGTGAGTATAACGTAAATAGAGGATTAATTACATTAATTTTAAAACGTGTGTTGCTAAGCAGTGTATAACAAGCTATCGGTATAATGTATTTTTATTCTCATATCAATGTTACGACCTAAAAAGTGGTCTACTTTATAGCGTAATACACTGCTCTTAAAACTAAGTAGGGCCTCGATCGAGTTACTTAAAGGGAATCTTTCAGGAAATATTCTGATGTTCTGATGATAAATGGATGTCATTGCGGCCCTCAAAATTCTTTAGACGGACACATTTTTACAGTTTCAAATTTTGATGGGAGCCCTCATTCTATGACACATTTCGTATTCGTTGTAATAGTAATAATAAACATCATAGAATAGATACTAATAGTAACAATAATACTGATAATTATGATAGTAATAATGATAATAATCATTATGATTATATTACGAATGATAATAATAATAATGATAATGATGATAATGAAAATGATAATGATTATAACAATATTAATAACAATGATATTAATGCAATTGATAATTATGATGATTGTAATTAAAACCTAAACCACGTATGAAAAGGCTTAAGTATTAAACAAAAGGAATGAGAATCGTCATTAAAATTAGCAGCACCATTATTATGATCTAGCCATAAGCTTAGCGACAAAATTACATTCATGAAATAAAAGGTCTGTATGAGACATTGACGTCATACAATTGAACCATATCTTGATCTCGGTTACATTATGGACGTGTTAATACCAGAGGTTGAATCGTGAATTCTTTCCATTTTCATAAATGTCACTCTAATAATATTGGCAAATGGAAGAGGAAAGGCGCAGAAAGACAATATGTAGGATGAGAGATTGAAATGATTGACACTCACATGAAAAATAAACAATACAAAATTGTAATTTCAAAAGAAAGTATATGTTTGACAGCCTGATCGTCAATTTCAGACGAACGTGAACATTATCGAGATGCATATCATCAAAAATATAGTTTCCATTACTTTGCAAACGAATTATGTAAATACCATAAATATCAGTAGACAACGATTCTGAACAAAAAAATATGCCTAATGAAGAGACATTAGTGGGCTTTCGAAATAGGTGCTGGCCTCGGACAGCGGCTTCAGGACGGAAGAAAGCGAGTTGGCATCTGATGTGCGCATCATTCGTTGCGCACTCGATTTACCGTCCACAAGCCTCCGTATATATACCAATGTCCACCAACCCAATAACGACTAAAGAACCAGCCGAATGTCAACAAATAGATATTATTGCCAGTCTGACGATGTTCGTTTTAGCTAGGGTGATCAAAGCATCTAGTAAGCAAACTGTTGATACCAAACGATTTTACACCAGAAGTAGACGTCCGTCCCAAATATCGAAATTATTGATATCGGTTAATAATATCTTTTACATTCGACAAGGGCAAATATAATAATAGCTTTTGGGCTGTTGGAGCAACAATGAACCTAATACAGAAATTAGCATCTTTAAAACAAAGTAAGCTCTCATATCTCTATGGATGAGTATCTTTGGACAATTTCTTTATCACATTGTTAGGTAAATAAATCCTCTACCAGTGGTAGCAGTTGTTCTCTAATTTGTCATAATCCATACTACGCTGACTATCATGTTTACGATTCATCAATAAAGAAAATTAAAAGTCCCAAGATGGACGATTCAATCGATTAGACTGGTCTTTATCGGCAACGACATTGTGTAAGTCGATAATCCTGTCTGAAGAGAAGTTTGGATATCGTTTATTCCTCGCGTGTGCTCTAAATGAAACAAAATGTCAATCCAGACTACAACACATATTTGGATTCACGGTAAATTATTTGCAAATATTTTCAATGCTTTTGAATTCAAACTATTTTTTAGGTTATAGGTTCGCAATGTGATAATAAAATAGAAGGAGGAATAAAGTTTATTTCGTTGTTGAAAAGATCAGAAAAGTATGGTCGAAAAGTTTAAATAAAAGGATATGTATACATTAAGATGGTGAATTAAGAATTTGTCTGTCCACAAATCTCGATTCATTTTCAACAACACAGCCTTATTATGATCACATATCATTACAATTGTGTTCTGCTTTCTGAATTCATTTTAAATTGTAAACCTTACCCTGCTAGTTTTATGTTAGTCGCCGATTTTTTTTGTCACGATAGTGGCTTGGGATATTAATCTTACTGGTGCAAAAATTACCGGGAAGTACAATTTATTGTTCATTTGCTAATTGCAACACAATTACCGGATTTATGAGCGTATAGGATTTTTCAAGGATAACATTATAATTTCAAATACCTAGCTTAAAGTTGAGTATATTGCGCATATCTGCTGTGATTCATTTATGGTAGAGCAATAATCAATTTATATGATAATGAGATGTAACCATTCTATCCTGTAAAATACCTACAGTATTTCTTATCAATAAAATATCATTATTTGTTCCCCATAATAAATGTTGCCAGAATACAAAGGGTTTTCTGAAGTATGAATCGCCATTGCAATTTTCATTGAATTGAATATACACATTTCCGAACAAGTTTTCTTGACGAAAACGATTCATCATTATTGTACATGCAAGTTCCATGTACTCTTTTTTGTTTTACAAATTGCTTTCAAATCACTATATACTAAAATGTTTTTTTTTTTTTTACTGATAATCATAGACAATACACTGTAGTGATTATTTGTTGAAAATTTTTATTTATATCAATTTCGTCTACATTTTCACAAAGTGACGGATATAGCCAAATGATAATGGGAAATCTGGGAATGTATTTGTCTTCATGCAACACTACCATTCCCCTTTACCTTCACTCCGTAATAATATGGACTATTCGAATGTATTCGACATCATATAATAAGTGAGTTTACTTCTAATCATACCTTAAATCCTTATAAAAAAACATCAACAGCAATTACTAATTTAAAAAAATGGAAGCGTCTAAACAATTGTGGCTTATATTTGAAAAAAAAAATCATATCACGCAGCCTAATCACTAATATACATGTACATTATTCAGTGTTTATAAGCGATGGACATGATGGAGTTATATATTAATACGTTTATATTCTTTTTTATCTTTACATCTCAAACCAGAACAAACACAGAGTACGTTAGAAATTGATATACACAATGGTTGCTGAATCTGCTAATTCAAAGACCTCAGATTGACCGAATTCGCTAAAGTTTATATTGTGCTTCAATCGATGGCGACGTTGAGATGATTGAAAATCACATTCAAGTTCATTGCACACAATCTTGTTAAGAAAAGTTGTCCTGCCACTACTAAATACGACCAGGAAAACACGTTTGCAGCGCTGAGAATTCTTTTGACGGCGAAATCTTATGTCTAGCTGTCTTGATTTACTTGATTGGTTTATGTGAATTTCTTATGTGCTTGACAAAAATAATCCCCCTACATTGATTCACGAAATCGCCTAGAAAAAATTCGTCTGAGTTTGAAAGTTAAATATAACGAGCTCAAATTGTAAAAGGTTTTCACAATTGATATTCCTGAGATATCTCGACGTAACTATTCCTTAAACAGCGTTATTAATTAAAATGTGTATTTTCACTTTTGAAACCAACCGTCTCACCTTGTTCCTGAAACTACAATACCACTGTGTGCTATCAAGAATATAGAACATGTAGCCTAGTGTAGCGATCATGAAAAGCGCATGCCAGCAAGGATTGAAAAGAAAACGGATGAGCCAGCCGTCATGTATAGAAATATCTTTTTGATTAAATCAGTTATCATCGGTAGATTTCGCTCGTAAAAGCGATCAACAAATTATAAATTTACAGTATTATAGTAAACGTTCATGACATGACATTCTAGCTGCATGTTTTTTCATCATGTAAGCGCATCATGTTGGTTTTTAATTCGATAGTAGTTTTCATTTATAAATGACTGGCGATTTCATCCATCATTGCATGTTTATTTTCATCAGGTAAACTGTGTAAAATACTCAGTTCAATCATAACTTCTATAGATTGCGGAAATAATGGCTTGACTTGATTTTTTTGTTTGTTTTGTCAAAGCATAGGGATGTCTATAAACTAAGACCTATTCCCATCTACAGCGTTAAACCACCTTATTGAAAACCAGTTTAACAAAAAAAAATGAGTTTAGCGGTATTCAGTATGTGAACACTCGTCTCCTAAAGGAAGTCCAGCTGGTTTTCTGCAACCCAGAACCAGTTTAGAGAGTAATTGAACGAATAAGCCTCTTATGGAGCGGCCTTAATGGGGACATTTACACCTACAAACAGATTCCACCATGCTGTTAAACTGAATTATCTTAAATTCGAGCTATGATCTATGAATTTGTGCTTTGTTTATTCAATGAATTTGTACAATTGAGATTGAGCAAAATAACCTTGAAACATCATTTTTTGTCCAATTGGAATAAGACAGAAATAAGTACAATTTTCATAATGCGGTTTGATACCAGGCCATTAGCAACCGATGCGATCACTGGAACCACATGCACGTTCGATAGAAGGTAAAAATTGGTAACAAATGATTAACGAAAAATATAGTTTTTTTTCTGATTGAAAGATTATGGAACTATTATGCGGAATTTTCGAATCAGCACACCGTGAACTAAATGTTCACATCCGTCTTTGTTTCCGTTTTCAATTTGGGCCAACATGTACGTGTCAGTTAGATGCTATGTTTGAGGGCAAACATCATAAAAATTCCATACTGCTTTTTATCACAAATTATAATTATTCGCCGCTAGAAGATAACATAATTTCATAATTCTATAACCTCATATACTCACAAGTAGTGTGGACATCTTGCATGTGATGCATTCGAAATAGCTCACGCAAAAAATTGTCATCAAATAAAATCAAAGTCATTTATTTGATTCAATCTTACGTACATTTCTAAAAATAGCATCTCCTCTGAAGAATACCAGTGCCCCTTTTACACTAAATGCTTTCCAATTGCTCTTACGATTGAAATCATTAACATGTGTTTAGGAAACCATGTACTAAAGATATGCAAGTGATCAAGATCTTTTATTTTGCAGGCCCCACAGGCTTCTTGTAAACATGTCCTTATAAATTTATGCCATGTTTTCATGTTATTTTCACAGAAATATCATCGTAAATCAAGTTTGATGATCATTTTGGCTTCAGCCTGGTTGAATTCGGCAAATAAAATAGTCTCCTACTTCTTACATTAATTGTCAAATGTCAATGTAGAATTCCTACCAAACATCATGAACATGAACAAGTGTGAATGGTGAATTAAAATCACCGTGTACTCATTAATATACACTAGTTTGAAAAACCTCGCTCTACTCTAACTTCACTTCTACAGGATGATGGGAAAATTTACTGAGTAGCATTAATGGTCTCGCACTGAATTCTACATTTATTAAATATGTGCTCTTCAATATTCCTTGACATTCCCTATGGTACATTTCACCTCAATGATCGTTACATATCGTGTACGTGCTCAGGTGTAATATCAAAGGGGTTGATAAATTAATAATTCTATAATGCATCACTACCACTTCATTGTTCTTTAATGGGAAATTTGATCCGACAATAAGGGAGTAAAAGGCAGTATCTGTGTGTTGGTGTATGAATGAGTGTATATGTGTATGTGTGGGTGGGTAGGTGTGTGTGTTTGTGTGTGTGCATGTGTGTATGTGTGTATGTTTGTAAATGTAAGTTCTTATGTGAAGGATTTTTATAAAAAGTATAGAATAGTTAATGAAAGCTGGTAGTTATATCGACCTTGTAATTGAGAGCTCATTTGACGTAGATAATTATGAACACACTGAGCATGTGGAAAACAAATAAAATAAAGGAGCTACCCTCCTTGAAATGGCATAATTTTTAGTTGATGAGTGTTTAATGACACAATTCACAAGTAATGTTAATCAAGTATTCTTGTAAATTTAGCATCATTTATCACTATAATGTATATCATTTATTATTATTTGAAAAATGCAGCGTGATGGTCCTATACATTAACTTGACTAAACAGTGATAAATGGAATACTTTGTAGACTCATGTCAAAATACGTCTGACATCTTGAGTTGTGCTTGGATAGGTATCATTTTAGACAAAGGTTTAATTTTTAAATACTTTGACCCACTGACTACCTAATTTTATATTCCCATAGACGTTTTACAATGGTCATCACCTGGTACCAGTAGCCAATGGGTTAATTCTGCCTTGGTACGAACGTTGGTGCGTTGATCCTTCAAACATATAATTACCTCATTTGACCATGAAAATGTCTATATTGGTATGATTGAGTCTGAAGTATACCGCACACTCCTCCACTTAACACGACTGGCTTGCGACTAAATGATTTGAGTTGCGACGTCGTGACTCTTGTGAGATTACCAGGCGCACACAATCGGATGCAAATCGGAAGATCTGTCGCAGGGATATGACGTGTTGAATCCTTCCAACTGAGTCGTAAGCTTGTATCCAATCAGACAAGCATATTGATTGTGACTTCACAGTGAGAATGGAAAAAAATGCACGTGTACCAAGCGTCATATTGTAAATTTCACAGGTATTTTGACCGGAATGTAGTTTTGGTGTCAGATCGCAATGTGAGCGGTGGCAATGCTTACGACTGGTTTATACTTCAGTGACGTCATTCAGTCGCTAGCTAGTCGTAAGATGGTTGAGTCGTGGCGTGTGCGATCGGCTTGAGTAATTCAAAATATAAAATACAAAGAGAAGCACGTATAACATCTGTCCTGGGAGGAATATGCACATTTTTGATGCAGTTTACATTCTGGAATAAGACCCTTGTCCCTTTCGAACAAGCCGTAATTGATTAGTGCTCAGTCACGCATAATTCATTCGTTCATTTCGATTTCCACCCAACGCACGTCTAGCCAGATAGTTGAAAAAAATTAGTATAACATTTTAAATTAAAATCACATATATCAAAAGTTTGTCCTTAGTTTTAAACGGGATGGGATTACTTAAAAAATGAATGAGAAAAACGATGAGAGACAACAAAATGAACCCTTAAAACTATATTTATATTTGACAGAATCCAGCGCTCAAGGAGAATTCTCTGCCGAGAAGAACGTAACAGAGCGCCTGTTGACGAACTACGGTCGTATCTCAGCCCGCCCTCTACGTAACTCATCGGGTCCAGTCGTAGTTTACTTCAGAGCGTTGCTGAGAGAACTAATCTCTTTTGTAAGTTGATTTGGAATAATATCTTTTGGGGCACTTTTCGAATATTTAGTTAAATAAAGTAACCCGAAAGATCATATATATTAATTCTACTGGCAAGCTAGACATTTTATTCATTGGTTGCTTTGTTTTTTTTTTGTTTTATTTATTTTCTTTTCACATATATGTTCTAATTCATCCTCTCTATCCTTCTTCCCGTGTTTCATCATTTCCTCTTTTTTTATTTGGGGGATCTTCTCACTTTAACGGTTTTTCTTTGCATAAATTTCTCTTCAATCTCATTAGATTGCAATTTTTTTCCTTAAAAGTGATTCCTGATTGTATCATTATTCTATATGTATTCATCAATGTGCTTATAATTTTGCATTTTGAAACTATACACAGAGCCCCTTAAAAGATCGGTGTCCGGAATTTGATATATAAGATCTAATCAACAAATAAATGGATAAATACAATCAGCTTAAGATTAAGATTACTGCTATGTAATGCCATGTATTACAATATGTTTCCCTACACCGTGATTCCATGTGATTAATTTTGCCCATTTGCAGGTACAGTCTCGCCTAGATATCAATTAATTTGAGGCGGTATGGAGCATCATAGTAGTAATCGGTTTTGCAGATTAACGAGTTCTGAACAGCGCCATCTGGTGTGAATCATCATCAGACATGAAAATGTTTTCAATAAACTTTTTTTTACAGCCGGTTTGGACTTTTTCCGCCAATCAATAAATTCGTTCGTAAGTTGTTTGCATTTTTAAGGCAGGGCCTCTTAGACAATATTTGAAAGATATGTATGTATTTTCCTTTTTGAAAAAATCGCTTTGCAAGACTACCATTACATCTGTTATTATGATTACACTGGTCAACATTTTTTTTTAGCTGATTTAGGGTGAATCTAATGCGCTGAATCTAAAAATCACATCGGTTTTGTTCGATCAGGTCAAGTTTTCGAGCTATCCCCACATGTTTTTTTTTTACGTTTTGTTCACATGTAGGCATGTACGAATCCCTTTTGGAAGGTGTTGGTGGAATAAAATGACATGGCAGATGAATATTTGGGTTAGAAATGTTTATACTGATAGAAATAAATATTAAGGTCCAATAATAATTGGTGATTTTGTTGAAAATGGCTCAGTTTGAAGCCATGAAACCTCAAAATCCCCTAAAATTTGGATGGGTAAAAAACATATGGTTCTTTTATCAAAATTAAAGGGCTAGACTAGCCAAAATATTTATTTTTCAACAGCAGAACATAAATCTAGTAAATAAAACCAAAAAGTTTGAGGAAAATTGAAGAGGTAAAGAGAAAATTATGAATTGTGAATAATCTAAAAATTTATGTAAACAATGCCAAAATCACTAGATAAATTTGCAAATTTGGTGACATTGGTGATGAGATAATGGCTCGTTCACCATTTATCCTTTATCCATGGGTAAGAATAAATGCCTATAAAAAAAACTCAGAATGATCAGATTTTTAAAGAAATTTAACAAAATAAACATTTTAGTATTTCCATATTTTTTGGATATATTTTATATAAAAAACAAGTAATTTTCACAATATTTCATCATTTTAACTAATAGATTATCATAAATATAAAGGGATATATTCACAATTTTCTTATATGAGCATGATAATATGGCACAGCTGGTAATAAAAGGTGTCACGAAAGTTGCCAATTGGTCTATAATGATTATTATTTTTATCATTTTTTTTAAATAAAAAAATTCATATTTTTCACTATACCTGTTCATTTTTCCTCAATTTTTTTTTTAAATCTAATTCATGTTCTGAAAAATAAGTAATTTGACTTGTCTTTCAGTTTAGTTTTTATACAATAGCTTTATGCTTTGCCCTATCCAATTTTTGGAGGATTTTAAGGTTTCACGGCTTCAAACTGAGGTATTTTCAACATAATAACCAGCAAATATTGAACCTGAGTATTCATTGCCATTAATATAATAATTTTTAGCAAAAATATCTATTTTCCATGACATTTCACCCCACCAAACCCTTCAAAAGTGCTCCACACAAGCATCCAAGTGAAGAAAACATAAAAAACAACATGTGGGGATAGCTCGGAAACTTGACCTGATTGAGCAAAACCAATATGATTTTTGGATTCAGCGCCTCAGATTCACCATAAATCAGCTGAAAATTACAGACAACAAATTTCATTTAATTTGGTGGGCAATATGAGTACATTTGTATGTCAGTAATTTCACATTAAGTATATTTGCGTTTCATTCGTCCCTATTTGTACTAGAATAATTGTTTTGTGGGGGTAATATTCAGAGTTTTTTTCCATTAATAAAGCCTTTATTAATGTATCATAAGATGTTCGGTATAACACGTGGCTGAAACAATTAACACTTCTGGCATGGATACAAAATAATACGTTTAAATACAACTTTGGTGTAACGTTGGAAAAGCTTATATCCTGAACTTTAATATTCAACAAAAATGATTGAAAATAATTATATTATATTGGATGGCAATGAATGGAATACCAGGGAATATTGCACGAGTTAGGGCAATATTGCACGAATCGAAGATGAGTGGGCGATATCGTACTTTAGGTCCCCCCTCGCAGAGGTTGCACGCATTTCTTTACACGCAAGTCTATGGCGGTGGATTGAGGTCCCCACTGCGTACACTGAATAAAGCTATACTGTGAATGCTGGGGACCTGCTAAACTACGATTAAGCCTAGCTTTTGACTTACCGGTATTATTGTAGAAGTACCAGAAGGCCGATCTCCAATGACACACTGTCTTGTAAATGTAAATCCAACGATAATTTTCCGCGTCTTTTAATCTTATAATCTCCTCAAAATCGTCCTCGGTTAACGAAGCGAATCGAGACCTATTCGCTGCCATTTTGATCACGAACAAAATCATAACAAATTTCGCGCGATCGATACACGTATAAAGCCTATGGGATTTTGTGAGAGTTCTTCGCGCAGCTGATCACTGATTTGCGCATGCGTGAAATTGAAGCCGTGAAATGTCCAATATGGCCTAATATTGGAGGCAAATAAAACACGGGAGCCTATGGGGAATTTGTTCTGTCTTGTATTATGGTAAAAATTGGGATGACGGGAAATGAAGGGATACAATACGCGAATTAAATGCACCGCTTAAAACGCTCATATTGATAATAATTACGAATATAAGCATTCCATAAATCACCCCAAACTGCATGATTATAATTGGATTATTTTGTATTTAGTAGCCCTGTCGACATTAAACATGTATCCCCTCCCTGTCAACATGATTTGTTCAATGAATCGACCTGTTTTACATCTTCTTTTAATTTCTTGCTCGTGCCCTTTTCCTGACAAGTTCCACATCTGTTAAGATATTAATTAACATGCTACAATATTTATTTCATTTACAGGATGAAACCAATCAGGTCATTACACTCTTGGTCTACGTCAGATTGGTAATTATATGCTTGAAGGATGCTATACTCTTGATAGACTAATTGCATAATATCAGATGTTTGAAATTTTATTCATTCTCCCCATGGATATAGAGGATTTATCAACATAATGAATGAGAAAATGCATTTGTATTTATAGTGAAATGGTCCTTCTTTTAAGAGTACTATAACTCTCAAGATCTCTTATAATAATCTTATATATCATGAAGACTGTTTTTGGTAATGGCTTAGCTGTTAATGACTTTTCATTGCAAGAAATAAGTTATGATAATATATGTTCAGAATCAACTCACTTTTGAGTGTAGAGTGTTAAGATCTAAAGCTACACTATCAATCGGACATATTTGAGGATAAATCGTCAGCTTTTCCGGTCAGACATTAGTGGTGGTAGATCATCCCAGATTTATTCATTTATTTATTGATCAATATTTTAGCTGGATTCCCTCACAAAAAAAGATGTTGGTATCACGAGGGGTTATGCATAATGTTATTATTCCTACATCCCGATATATAGGGAATTCGCATAATTTATAGATCTCTTTCATGTAATATAATTTCACAAAATGTTTTATTTCGATATACGATAAGCAAACCAGATTAGAAAGAGCACTTTGTATTCAATCCCAAGTCTAATTGATTTCTCTGAAAAAAAAAAAGAACTCTTAACAGGAATAGCTTACAGATTTTTCATGAACCCCTTATACTCCTATATGAATGCGCAAACTGGGGTGGAGTGCCAAATCTAAAGTAAAATTGGCGCCAAATTGGTGGCAGGGGTGCAAAATCTATAGTTGTTCTGACACGCGTATATTAGAAGACATTATTTTACTTGTTTCTTTCTACTTCGCAACTCTATCACATTGTTCTTTCCTTTTCTTGTCAAAAGAGCTGGGTGGATGAGTATCTACAATGGGATCCAGATGAGTACGATAGAACCCTTCTCTTGCTTCCTAAGGAAATATGGCTACCTGAGTTAACTCTGGATGAAAAGTAAGTAAGTCGAGGTTACTTGAATATCATGACGATTTTCCAGTAACAGAGACGTCGTTGGTTCGACTCCCATCCTGTTGATTTGATCTTTTCTCAGTCTAAAGAAAACTATTCGCACAGTAATAATGTATAATACCTCATAGTGGGCGAAGACAACGAAGACATCTCTTCATACTATTTTCTTTCAAACCTTTCATTGATTAGTTTATCAGTGAAGAACAAGCATGCTCCTATTGATCGAGATATAACGATTCCGACTCAGATTTGGCACTTGCAAGATTTAATGATCAACGTTTTTTTTTTCTCTCGAAAGTACATTAACAAGGAAACCCTCAGCATCCTCAAACTTTATATTCCTCTAGTATATATTTATTACATTTAATTAAAATCTCAGACACAGCATTCAATCGTTAGGTAAATCAATTAACGCCAAATGAATTGGATTTATCTTGACAATCCAGTTTATGACTATTTTCTCTTTTACATGCTCTTTTCCGCCATCCACTCTGACCATACCAAGCAGTGTTGATCGTGATTTCATCAGTTTCCCTGGTACCTACATCACTGCCTCATCAGACGGGGCAGTTGATTGGTTCTTTCCTGCTGTCATTACCAGTACGTGTAAGGTGGATGTACGTTACTTTCCATTCGATGTTCAGGAGTGCACCCTCACATTCTTACCATGGTCTATGGATGAAAGCATGGTGAGTAGAGTATGTCAAAAGTAGGGAAGTTTTCCTTTGCTCATAACCACACTGAGACTCCTGCTGCAATTATCCGTGTTGCATATTTCGCCATCGAAAATGACTAAAAACAAAACTACGGGCTGTGACCGCAGCGAGGCCTCTATTGCACGAAAAGTCGTTGTTTTTTTTTCTTTGCTGAACAATCATGCGTATATTTTTGACGAAAAATTCCATAATAGTGAAATAAAAAATAAACAATGGAAATCAAGGCAATAATTTACAGACCGAGTTCTAAAACGCCTATGAAACCATATATTTAACGCCAAATTTATATATGAATTTCACGTAACGGAGAGGGATACGTTTTTTTTTTCATTTGAATGAGGAACAAAAAGCCAAAAGTTTCTGTAATAAAACGGAAATTTGAGCGCTATTCCTGGTTCATCATCTTCATTTATTTTTACATATAAGTTCTTTTCTTTAAATTAATGTCAAAGTCATTGCTAAATTTGTTTTGACTTGCTCTTGTAATGTGATTGACATAATGATATTTGATATATATATATATACATATATATAGAAGCGCATCTTTTTTAATGAATAAAATGTTAAAATCATTTTGTTTCAGATGGTACTCCGTTTTCCAGACGGAGCGGACGCTACACAGGACATCTACCAACGTAATGGTATATGGCACCCTTCCTCTTTCAAAGCCCGTAACACCAGCATACAGTATCTATGTTGCAAGTATCCTTGGTCCCATGTCACCTACACCCTAACACTCCGCAGAGAATCCAAATTCTTCAGAGAAACCATCATCCTGCCTTCTGTGATGCTGACGTTGCTAATGGCAACGGTTTCCTGGCTCCATCCAGCGTCAGGAGAGAAGATGACACTCGCTGTGAGTAACCTGCTTGCTCTCATCCTCTTCCAGCAGCTCGTGGCTGACAGCATGCCTCCTATTGGCGACAACACTTCGATCATAGGTAAACAGCGCCATCTTGTGATTGAAATTTGTTCATACCTGTGCAGAATTTGTGTTTCCATATATTTTAAATAACAATAGCAACAACAAACGAAAGAAGAATTAATCGATACGTTAAATATGAACTGCGAGGACAACCTTAAAGTTTACATTTTCTTCCTGGGTTGATGCCTTCCCAGTGCTGTCATGTCTTAACAAGAGTTCTTATGTTTATTGATGAGTTTAGATTTAAAAAGGAATATTAAACATGAACAGAAAGAACGAGGGGGGGGGGGTGGATGGAGCAAGTGAGCGACTTGAGACAAAAATCATTCTCTTTAAGGGGGGGGGGGGGCTCCATAAGCATTCTTGAAATAAAGAAGTAAGCGTATCTATTATTTGATTAACTGCAAGACGAGGCAGTATGAAAGATATTACACACATTTCCCACTTCACTATGAGAGAATCTATTGAACTAATTCTACGATAATTATTATCCTAAGCACAAAATCATCTGCCTCTATCAAAGTAATAGGCAAATGTTGTAAGATATCAAAATGCATGAGCTATAGACGAAGTTGTCTTTCTAAACACGTAAGTAGAGAAAAAAATGAGGGTTTGTAAATGGACTTGCTGATTTATGATATGCTTATTTTTTTCCTCAAGTGGCTCATATAGGTGATGTGTCGTTTATCTTTTTTTTTCAATCGCCCCGAGCATGCCGAGTGATAGTCGAGGGAAGTACTCTCACTTCATACAATAAAGTATATAGCACAATGTCGATTCTATTCACCTCATGTGCATATCAATTTGTGATTGAAATCTAAAAATCTGCGGTGTAAAATTGCCATACAGTCGCTGTAGCAAAAATATGAAAATATAATCATGTACGCGTAAGAGTCATCACCTGCAAAATGTTTTCTTTTTAAATGTTTGTTTAAGCTTTGAATGCGGCAATAATTGTTCTAACAGTGCACTATGAATGGCTGACGGCTTTTTTTTTTAATTCATTCTCACATAAGCAATATATTAAGAACACGATATAATATATTTCTGCAAAATTACGTCGAACGCCAATTCAATGGTCCTTTGTAATTCTATTCAGATCGGAACTGGCATGATATTGTTGTGTCCGCACCGTTCAATACATGGCGTACGGCTCTATTGTCCATGACCCACTTTATTTTGCGGAAATAGATAATATCTTGTATAAGGAGGGCCTGTATCCTACTATATAATTCGCCTAATCTTGTGTNGACTTGCTGATTTATGATATGCTTATTTTTTTCCTCAAGTGGCTCATATAGGTGATGTGTCGTTTATCTTTTTTTTTCAATCGCCCCGAGCATGCCGAGTGATAGTCAAGGGAAGTACTCTCACTTCATACAATAAAGTATATAGCACAATGTCGATTCTATTCACCTCATGTGCATATCAATTTGTGATTGAAATCTAAAAATCTGCGGTGTAAAATTGCCATAGAGTCGCTGTAGCATAAATATGAAAATATAATCATGTACGCGTAAGAGTCATCACCTGCAAAATGTTTTCTTTTTAAATGTTTGTTTAAGCTTTGAATGCGGCAATAATTATTTTAACAGTGCACTATGATTGGCTGACGGCTTTTTTTTTTTTAAATTCATTCTCACATAAGAAATATATTAAAACACGATATAATATATTTCCGCAAAATTACGTCAAACGCCAATTCAATAGTCCTTTGTAATTTTATTCAGATCGGAGCTGGCATGATATTGTTGTGTCCGCACAGTTCAATACATGGCGTACGGCTCAATTGTCCATGACCCACTTTATTCTGCGGAAATAGATAATGTCTTGTTTAAGGAGGGCCTGTATTATATTGAAGTACATGTAATCAAATAAGAATAATGAACATTTTCTATCATCATTTTTTGTTGCAACGCGTACTCTTCCGCATTGAATGGATTTTTTTTTAAATCATCGCATTTTGTTTGAAATTCAAATTCAGACGGGATTTGGGGCAGGATGGAGGTCATGGATTCTATATCAACCAAGGGGTATAAATATGAGGAGCCTGGGAAGTAGCAGCTAGGAAATCTTCATCGTCGCTTCTTTTTTTTCTACAAATTAATGGGGAGAAGAGAATATGTTTTGCTTATGTCCTGTTACAATGATCGGGAATCTCACATTCCAAATGATTTCTCTAAATGATTGTTGTTTCAGTCACGTTTTTCTTCATCATGATCGCCCTTGGATGTGCATCTGTGATCTTCTCTGTTATCGTTCTTCGTGTTTACCACAATGGCGGTGATAAACCTCTACCACGCTGGATCGGTTACATCATATATCGTTGTGCTGGATGCAAAATGATTTTTGGCCGAGCACGGCTCCAAGCCGCACTGAAATCCATGATGGCCGAGGTACCACAAGTCCCTATCATCAATCATATGTAAGTTAAATACTTTTGTCTACTAATGAGGAAATATAGAATACTGCATGATCAAAATTATTAGTAAAACTTCTGAACGATGCTGATATTTTGTTAACGTTGGTTTAATTTCATTATCCACAGAAGTTTTTAATATTAATGCCCCGGTCACACAGGGTTCCGGAAGTAACACGATTCAACACGACTCTTTGTTCACCGGCAGCTAACTGTGAACTGAACAAAGAGTTGTGTTGAGTCGTGTTGCTTCCAGAGCCTTATGTGACCGGGGCCTTAGCCATAGCAGCACATCGCGATACCAAACCTTATAGTGGTATGAAAACCCATGAATCATCAACCAACACTTATATTTTTGGAGATACCCCCATGTGCTTGCTTGTCAGTATCGTACACCATGACTGGTATTTCAACCAAATCAGCGTTGCGATCACACAGGAGAGGCACTATTGAAGGAAGGCGAAATGCTCCTTGTGATTCAAAGCAGAAGGCCAATATTCGGAATGAACAGAAAGCCGCAGAACCAGATGCAATCTCTGCAACATTTCTCATGGATGCAGCCAATCTTATCTCGTCTTTCATCACCTTGTTTTAGGGGTCTGCCTCCATCAGGTAAGCATTCCGTCTCTTTGGAGGAGAACACATCTTGCGCCAATAAACAAGAAAGGATATGATAATCGAAACCAGCCAAATATAGACCCATCTCTCGCACTGTAATGTTTTCCTGACTCTGTGCACATATTGTGCATTTTGCTGTCATCCATTACCTTATCGGACGGAAGCGAAGATCCTGTAAAACGCAATTCATTCTCACAATCAACGACCTTGCCAAACAGTTTAACGACAAGATACCCTGCATGCGGTTGAATCTGTGAAAGTATTTGACACAGTTTTTCACAATCAGCGACGAGTTCTTCCTTAAGTAGGTTACTAGTACTATGGCCTACGTGTCGAAATCGTCAGATATATTAAGAGATTTTTGAGTGATCGCTGCCACAAGTCATTTTGGCGGACCATATTAGTCATAAAGTAAAGATTATATCTGGAGCACTGGCCTTTCCGATTCCTGATATACATGGCCCGTCAGAAAGCGAGAAACTCTCAACCACACCCTAGAGACTGCTGTTTGTATCTTTATGCCCACACATTTCATTGCCAATGACTGCATGCATTATGTTTGTCGTAGGTTACACCAAAATTGCACCAGGAAGACCGAAACAAACTACATCGATAAGGTAGTATGGAAGATGGAATTCCACCCATATAAGTGCCAGATTATACGTGTCGCCAACAGGAGGAAGGAGGTTGTTTTCCAGTATCGCATCCATTGAAATAAGTTTGAAGCGCTGAATTTCGCAAAAATATCTTGGCCTTCATATCAACAGGTCAACGCCACCCGCCACGCTTCACCGTAAATTCAGGCACTGTAACTGTCATATAAAACAAGCAACCTACTTCACCTACGTCTGCCAAGCAATGCAATTTATTATTTATTTTTTTTTTTTGGGGGGGGGGGGGGTGGGGTAGCTGATAATGGCCTGCCTTGCCCTGAAACTATCTCCTGTAATGCTCACCTGTCCATAAACTCTCAATCTTTATTTAGTTATTTTTCTCTCTCGGTGAAGATTGAACAGTTATCAACTATTACCCCCTCCCCCCCTCTCTCTTCGAGTTATTCTCTGTCTATAACCAACGTACATGCCCAGATTCTATGAAATTTAAAACACACATAGATACAAAGAAAAGATGCTTGATTGGATTTTAATTTCTCACGGCTTGCACAATATGTACATGCATGGTCAAGTCGGCCACACAAATGTCGAGAATTATTATATTTCTAATTCCGAAAAGACAGAGTCGAAGAAAAAATTACCAGATACACGAAAGGAAATAAAAAAAAGAGCTGCTGTGGTGGTTCTAAACACATCAAAAGAAAACAGATTAAGGAATAGACTTCTTAATTTTCCCCTTCAGATTTTTTAAGAATTGAAGGAGATTCACATTGATTTGTTTTGAATATATTACTGCAAATCCAAAGTGAGATTTGACCACGTCAGAACTCGCTATACTCGTCCATAATACTGTGTATGGATATAAAGTCAATTAACAATTCTTGTAGGATAACATGTGATGAATTATGTAAAAAAATAATGTCGTTATCCATTGCTAACATTAAAAAATTAAATCACACCTTATATGAAAATTATTGTAAATGGCATTTGCATTTTAATTAAAGTATGATTGTTTATAATTCATAAGCGGTATGTTTAATCTGGCTGTCAAATAACGATGTGATTTGAAGTTTTATCATGATTCCTTCGCCATAAATGACCTTCTATTTTTAATAAATATATATAAGGCGAATACATCAATTCATTAGAGCTGCGTATCAACGTAGGCTTCTAACGGCTTTGCACTCAATTTATCTTAAAGGTTGAACGGAAATCATTGTCAGTGTATGAAGAGTGACGTGGCGTTTATTCTCAGTAATATTTATATTGCGGTAATTTCTCTTGAGTCCATAAATATGCGACATGAATTATAAGTGTTTGTTGACAATCATTTTCCAAGTCCTAGAATCCTACAAGATATTTTGGTATTTAAAGGTTTTTATCATATGTGACTTGAAAAATCAACGAACAAAAAGACAAAACTGTTCGTAATAAAGCAAAAGATGAATTCAAATATTCCTTTTGATATAGCGATGCATAGTTAAGTATGTAGGGAAAGTGGGATTGATGTAAACTGGCCGCATCTGCAATATCAACCCGTGCATAAACCCGGTAAAAGGAAAAGATACCCGTTTGAAGTGAGACTTTGTGGAAGCGTCGTGGTGTAGTGGTTCTGACTCTCGCCTTTCAGGCAGAAGTCCGCGGTTCGAGTCCTCACCATGGCGTTAACTTCCTTCAGCAAGAAATTCATCCACATTGTGCTGCACTCAACCCAGGTGAAAAATGGGTACCTGGCAGGTATTTTTTCTTGGAATGCTTGAGCGCCTAACTGGCTTGCTCGGCCGTCATAGCCAGTGTAATCAAGTGCAGTAGAGTGCATGCACATAGTGATTGCGCTATATAAATGGACCTCTTATTATTATTATTATCATTATTATTATTATCAAATCGTCAGCGTTCTTACGGACCAGCCTATAACTACGGGGGCTGCTGCTTGAACACAGAAGAAATCCCGACTTAGCGTCAAGTACAATTGCATAACACTTATATTCATGATATGTCAATAGCATTTCTTTCAATTGAATTGCTACGACTGGTTCGTGCAACCACCCTTCCCTAGTAAACCGGTTCGTAACATCTGTGACGAGATGAAACGAAGAATATTCTTATGACTTGTGCTCTTCTGAAACAGAAAACTGAATGACATGAAAACTTTTAGGTTTGTATCTCTTTCTGAAGTTTGAATACCAGTAGATGTTGAGGACGGTAATGCACACTAGCAGGAATAAAAACAAGACTAGGGCGAATGATCCTATGAAGGACAACGGTCGTCCATAGAACCCTGCTGCCTTGTGGGTTACGCGTTTACACCAAAGGCTGGAGTGGGAGAGGGATGGGCACTGTCAAGTTACCTCTGTCCAAGACACACTTCATGAGAATGGACAACGGGTCATCAAGGACCATCCGTGAGTCACATATGAAATTCTGGACATTTGTGACTAATGACAAATCAGAGGAAGATTAGGAAAACATGAAGGAGGTAAAAGAGTATTGGATAGCGGTGCATGCAATGTACAGAAAAGAAAGAAGTCTGGCAAAAAATAGCAGATGAGCATTTATCTGGTCTTAAAAGGCAAACTCAAAAGAAACATGCAATAGTAACATCCACGACAAAGAAGGGAAGAGCCCATCAGAAGAGCAGGAAATCATAAGTAGATTGACAAAAGAATGTTCTGAACTATATAACGATCAGCCACATGGGGATCCCAACATACTTTGAAGTCAATACTCGGAAAAATAAGGGTAACTTGCGAGCAGCAATAAAATGGTTGAAGGAAGAAAGGAAATAGAGAGATTGACAACATGCCAGCTGAGCTTATCCAACATTGGCAGATTGGGGAGATGCAGTGACAGACAACCTCTTAAAATATGCAACAATATCTAGAAAACGGGATAGTGTCCTACACCATGAACTCAATTATTCATCATCACTCTCCCCAAGACAAGACAAGCCAAAACTACAGAACCATCAGTCCCATAAGTCGTGCAAGTAAAGAAATGCTGAAGATGATCCTGAAGAGGAAGGAAATAAAAGGAAGGAGAGATAATCCCTAACGAGCAGGCTAGGTTCCGCCAGAAGAGAAGCACCGCAGAACAGATTTTCAGTCTAAGCGTTCTGTACAAGAAAAACAGCCAGCATCAACAAAATATCTTCCATGTCTTCATTGACTTTAACGAAGCCTTCGATAGAGAATGGTATGACGGTCTGTGGGCCACCATGAACGTATTCAACGTATGACAAAAATGTATTCACACCATCAAGGGACACATGCAAAGGCCACCAGTGCAGTAGGACAGTGGTTTCGTACCTCACTTAAGGTCCGTCAAGGATGTCCACTGTCGCCGACACTGTTCAACATTTTCCTTGAACGCATTATGAATGATGTCTGAGATCATACCGCCATACTTAGATTACGGACAATTCAAAGCTGGAGATTAGATGACATCGACGGGCTGGTGGGAAAAAGAGGGGAATTAGCCAGCGTAGGTGAACAACTTCGGCATGGACATAATCGCCGAGAAGACCAAGCTTAAACAACCACCACCAATATCTTTTTAAATGGAACATAACTGGAGACAGCTGACCAATTCAAGTATCAAATAGTCATCACATAGAGAAGGAAAAAAAACAACAACGAAATCTTGGCACAAACAGCAGCAGCCTTGTCAAGATTATAGACCAGAAATATCCCACTCCGAACGAAGGTGAAGCTTTTACATGCCCTTGGTATTTCATTCATGCTGTACACACACATGTGAGACATGGGTACTGAATGCAGACCTACAAAGTAGGATCTAAGTAGTAGAAATTAGATGCCTCAGATGGCATCTCATACAAGGATCACGTTACCAACGTTGACGCCCGCAGTGAGATTGCTCAACAAGTCAGTCAGTATGAAGACCTATTGACGTCGGTGAAAAAGAGGAAACTCAAATGGTATTCGGGAAGGACATGTAAAGACTATTCTGCAAGGAACAGTGCATAGTAAAAGACGGGGCAGGCGAAATAAGAAATGGACAGACAATACTTTTGAATGGATGGGAAATTGTTATGCTGTCAGTCAGGCACTTGCTCACGACCGCATCGGTTGGAGAAAGCTGGTCAATTGTTCATCTAAAACGTCCCTACAATCCTGGCGGGTTACGTCACAAGTGAAAAGAAGGAGAAAATTTCAGGGTGTCATTAATAAAAGGAAGAACATGGATGATGAAAATGTCGATGCTTATATAATACCATTTGCCATTAGCATCCCAAATGTGATTAGATGTAGCATTATTTTGTAACTATGCATATGATAACTCTATTATATGACTTTGATAGTTTTATTAATTAAATTTGTTTAGGACTTTTTTCAACGTGATGTAATTTGTTAAAGGATTATTTTAAAATATTGTTCTATCAGATTTTTTTGGCATTTTCCTGAATCCCACGCCTTTAGTCACTCTCTTAATTCCGAAGATTTTAGAAAGACTTAAGATACCACGTCTTTAAGACTTCAATTAATTTTTGGGATTCTAGATTTAATCAAAACAGCCTACCATGACAAATCCTTGAGAAGATTAAATTCCTCGTACAATTGTAGATTCATAGTTATTTCA
This sequence comes from Temnopleurus reevesii, assembly GCA_036244855.1. Taxonomy (NCBI): domain Eukaryota; kingdom Metazoa; phylum Echinodermata; class Echinoidea; order Temnopleuroida; family Temnopleuridae; genus Temnopleurus; species Temnopleurus reevesii. Next base: position 4,013 of record BQKZ01006082.1, on the reverse strand, counting down.
ATTAGTTAGGAATGCTATGGTGCAGTGGTTCTGCTTATCGTCTTTCAACCACACGTTCGCGAGTCAAATTTCGTCTTAATTTCATTCGGCAAGAAATTCATTCCGCTGCCCTAAAATGAGTGATACATAGAAAATGGTTATTCTTCTTCTTATCATTATTATTTTTATCACTATTATTATTGCTATTATTATTCTCCTTTTCTCCATATTGTTATCATCATTATTATTATTATTATCATTATTATTATTATTATTATTATAATTATCATTAGCATTATCATTATTATTATTATTATTATTATTAATAATAATAATCAGACAATTATATAGCGCAGTCACTATACTCTACTGCACTGTGATGTTAGGGTCTATGGATATTGTTACTAAAGTAATGTATAAAGGTACAATGTATAATGTATAAAGGTACAATGTATTATTGAGAAGCTTCAAGAAATAAATGAGTTTTCAACAAGTTTTTAAAAGCAAATACAGATGGAGATGATCTTATTTCTATTGGCAATTTGTTCCAAAGTTTTGGAGCAGCACAGCTGAAGGCGCAGTCACCAAGTTGCACTTTTTTTTTTAGGTGTGGTAGTTTTAGAATAAGTTTGTCATGTCTACTTCGGAAATTGTGGGAATATTTGTTCGACTTGAACGATACTTATTCAGACAAGTAATAGGGGGCCTGACCGTTCAGTGCCTTATTATTATTACTATTATTATTATCAGTATCATCATCATCATCATCATTATGATCATCATCATTATTATTGAAATAATCAATCTTATTTTAAATGTTTTTTATGCATAAATTGGAAAAGAAAAAGTAAAGGAGATCTTAAAAAATACCCTTTGAAGCATTTTTAATGGATGTTATTAATAAAACTTGAAAGTTTGGGATTATCATAGAAACAGAGAGCTTTTTTTAGATCAAAGTTGTGTCACTCTCACGCAGGCATTGATCCTTTTTTAAGATAAAAAAAATGAAAAGATTCTTTAAAAAAGATACCAAAGAGACAGAAACAGATAGGTGAAGCGGAAAATAGGGTCGGTCATAAGGAGCGATATATCGCTGATAGTGTGATGGTGATTATTGATACGCCAATATCATCCCTTACCCATAAGCCCACACCAACCGATTAACAGTGCGTAAACATTAAGGCCTAGCCACACTTTTGTATTTTGATTAATGCCTATCGTTAATTGACTACAGAGACGCATGGAAGTTACTGGACTGACTTTGAACGCACACACTCGGTTTGCGTGTGACTTAATTACGTGCATACGATAACGCTAGACGCATCAGAACCTTAGGATAAAGGAAATTTTGATCAACACTCGGCATTAGATGGCTATTCATGTAAATGTGTGACAGCACCTCTACGCCCATAATGAAGAGCAATATCCAGTAAAGGAAGGCAATCAGTGATACAAATATACATCTCTATATTTTAGTAATCCTCTATTTTCTATGTATGCCACTCAAATATTAAAACAAAATCTGTCTGAAGATTGTCACGGAAAGCGTTTATTCCCTTAATAAAGTATCGTGGGCAAAATATACTTTCTGGGTCAATTTTAACAGCTTGTCAGGCGAGTGTACAAAAGTCGAGTAGGCTGGACATGCTGTTATAATTTGTAAGAGGACCGTCAATTTTAAGGTCGTTATTTTATATTTATTCCATATTTTTTTTTGAGAAATCCCACAATAAAGTCATGGGATTCTATAATTCCCAAATCAATGAATAAAAAATGAGATGATTAACTCAAATTCATGAATTATATCAAAAATTAAGCTTCCATATCTAATTATCTCTCTTTCACGCCAGGAATATTTATCGTTTTCACAACTTGGAATGCTGCATCTCTCCCAATCTGCCTATTGTCAGTCACAAATTTGTGTATATACAGGGTGTAGCAATAAAAACTTTCTATCTTTTAAAACGTCCGTCAACAGAATGGCATCTACTAAGTCAATTTTTAATTCACGTTTTAGTGAGCATGGAATGTTCATGTCCAGGGAATAAAAAATGTCTCGCGCCAAAATGATAAAGGCTCCCATTCACAGAATATTCCCCGATTCATTAACTTTTGCTATGATGATTCAAGCTTTATTGTCACAATTTTTTTTGGTTTTTACTAATCTCAATTGTAAATTCAATTAAGAACATTGATGACAAGCCTTTAGAATCATAATATTGATCATGCAGATGATAACACCATCTGCTTGATAACTTAATAATTGATTAAATATTTTCATTTGATTTGATCATTTTGATTTGATTGAAATAGGAAAATAGTATATTGCTCCATCAAGTAGTGAAACATTTAAATCTTCTCTTTTACAATCCAGTTCGCGAAATTCATTGCAAAAATCAACTGGCCCCAAACCTGCCAAGGAACCAGCCCCCGGTGCACCTCAACAGAACAGCAAGTCACCCGAGCCTGCCCCGAAGACCTATCTACCTGATGATTCTGCCGACCGGGACATGTCGGATAGCACGTACAGGAAGAACGTTATAATGTGGCGTGAGACAGCCTTGGTCCTAGACAAGGTGTTTGGATTGGTGCAGTTCCTTGTCATCATTGCTGCCTGTCTTTACATGTTACTCGGATATATCACCGCAGATCCTGCTGCAACTATCTAAACTTGAATCTCAGAGAAACACACTTCATATATGCCGAATTCACAAGGTGATTTATGGTATAATCCTGGTATAAAACGATGATATGGGAAAATATAAGCGTCAATGCACTTGATTAATTGCCGAATAGACGCGCCCATTGGACGAATTGCATGTACGCGCTAAATCAAGCGCATTAACGCTTAAATATTTCCACGCCAGGGTTTTGTGCCAGATTTAAACCATGAACTAAAAAAGAACTACCTTTGTGAATTCCGACCATAATATGAATATGAGAACTGAATTGAAAGGCAGTGAGTTATAGTGATATATATACTATTTCATATGTATATAATTCTGAGATATATATTCAAGGACGAAACGTAAGAAAGAGTTATTTCTAGCACCAATGAAACACTATATACAAACCAGATCGGGTATCGATATCCCACAATGTGAATAACGCAAATGTAAAACCTTGTGGTATTCTTAAAAGCTTGTTGGATAATAGGAAAGGATACAATGACTAGGCAAATGGACAAATGTCATCTGCGATGTGTCTAACGTGTTTGGAGCTAACGTGAATTTTTAAGAGTACGCATATTTTCTCACCTGCAAAATAGTTGATATCGTGGGTTTTATGAATCTGTTTCATGAATATTTCGAGCATTTATCTCTTAAAAATTGGGATATGGCTTGGATAGGACTTTTGTAGCCCATGAAATCTGAACGTCCATTTTGATGACGTGATACAAATACCGGAAGATGTGGTTTTCTAAATATTTCCCTATTCTGTATCCCAAGCATGTACTGCTACGGAGTGCGAATATAGTTAAGTAGTTTTCTGTGGTTCCGTGGTAAAAAAAAATGGGGGACAATGTTATTCGCAAATTCCCTTAAGTTAGATAGATTTTTTTTAAACACGAATTAATTAATCACGAAATAATATATTATTTCGTATCGAGTTGAAAATATAATCAAAGAACATTTTCTCCATCTTTCCAAAGTATATAGGGTACAACAACCAATTTTAGCTGAAAGTACATTTTGTCCGCAATTTTGAAATATTTAACAAGAGTAGTTGATTGCAAGTTTATTAATAAATTATCAACAGAAGAGTAATCTATTAAACGTTGAAATTACTTATTAAAAACCACACATATTTCAAAATATATATAGGTTTAATAAGGTAATATCCTTTGAGAGTCATTTTTCATTTATTCATTTGTCAAATATATTAATCTTTAACATAATATTTGTTGTCACATACAACAAAAACTGAAAACTTTTTCTCTTTCCCGCTCCATCATGGTATAATATTACGCGTATGAATTGAAACTCTTATTGGAATTTTTATGATTTCCGTTGAATTGTCACCCCCATCACGTC
>BQKZ01006081.1:9649-27763 GCA_036244855.1 Temnopleurus reevesii | reverse complement strand
ATCTCTCTTCTGGTTCCGCGGTTCATGACTTATACATAAGTAAAAATAGTTTTGATTACACCGGGTATGCGCCCAGAGTTAATTATCGTGGGAGAGAATTTCGGTTCTACGACTGTACGACTTGTTTTGAATCATTGAAATCTTACTATTTACGCCTGGTAGAAAGGAGAGCAAAAGACCGACATAATTTAAATATCGCCATCCGAAAGACGGAATCGTGGCTCGCATCCAAATAGCAGGAACCAACCCTAATCAATTTGTTGATAAAAAAATCGGATAATACGCTGGCTAAAACGCCAGTGTGACCATGGTGACAGCAACGTGTTTATATGTCATCTTCAATTATATTTTGTGATGACATAATAGGCTCTATACATTCTTTAGACAAATAATGAAGCCACAATCTAATATTTTGCACTTTGCATGTTTACTGTCCATCATTTTCACTATATATAAACATTCGCCAAGAATTGTCAATTTGCTTTCAATCGTCATGGTTGCACATCCATAGAAAAGAGGGAAAATTAAATCATTTCATCCTGCATTTGCAATCCTTGAGTGTTCAACATTTTGAAAACATGAGGGATTCCAAATAGGCCTGTTACATAAAATATGCAATTTTTGCAAACTCTATGAACAAAGATTGTTCTTGACAGCTTTTGACACCTTGTATGTATTTTTTGTTATTAATCCTTCCTTCTAAATGAAGAGAAATGAGCAACAACTACAGAACGATTGTATCAGATAGAACTATGGTGATAAGCTACTGTATGGGTACAATACCTTGATATCCTAAGATCATAAATGATGAAAGTGTTTTCTGGGTGAAAGGTTTGCGATTAATTGCTAATCTGATAGCAAGTCTATGGCAAATCATGGACTAAAATTCGCAATTGATAATCGCAAACCTTTATGTTACGGGGCCCTGGTCGCTGTTCACAAATCAACCCGGAAAGGTCTAACTTCTGGCTCTGTACAAAATTGGATTGTCGCTACGTGTTTCGGTTAAATCCATATCTGTAATAGATATGAACTCATGGACAGTAAATAAATCTATTTGTGCAAATACTTAACATTATTGACCCTCTATTTGGCCAGATATGATGGTTATCGTTGAAGGTTTCGAATGTTTTTTTAAACAGAACACTCTCAGGCCTGGATTCAGGATTTTGAAATAGTGGGGGCACAGGGACCGTCGACCGTCTAGGCCGACGAAGACAAGTGTGATTGCCGAAGAAAATTTTGAATCGTATTACGAGCTTGAATGCGTTTTCTTGTCATTCACCAACCCATTTTCATGGGTTGCTTCTCTGAGATTTTAAGAAGTTAAGCTTAATAAGGGAGAAATGGAGCAAAACAAAAAAATCATTCCTCTCCGAATTTTAGGGGGGGGGGGCACATGGGACTGGGGCCTGGGGCCTGGATCCGACACTGACTCTTACCAGGGCTTTCTGATACCTTTCATACCGAAACGAATATATCATAACTGTAATCATGAAACGTAAATACAACTACTTTCTGTCAGGCACTTAGCATTAGCAACCTTCTACCTTCTACCAGATATAGATAAACCGATTGATGTTTCTCGGCGAGGTTTTCGAACGTCTTTGCAACAGAACAATGTTACCAGGGCTTTCTGAAACCGTTCATACCGAAATGAATAGATAATGGGATTGACCCAGGTGTTACCAAAGGCAACTAAGACAGTTACTTCGTAGAATCTACCCCGTAAGCCTCCTTCCCCATTCAAATAATGGTTCAATACGTAGATATCGTTAGGTGCCCAACAGATGACATAACAGGCAAACACTATCAACATGGTGCGTATGACATTCCGGCGAGCGCGCTCCTTCAAGTTGATGGCTTTCGACTTTTGGCTGATACCCCGACGAAGATGCACAGCTATGATGATATAGAGAAGGCTGACAACAAGAATGACACCAGCGAAATGCAGAAGGAACAACGCCAGAGAGACGGCTGTCTTCACAGCTTTGTTCGGCCATTCTACCACGTGGCAGTCGTCCCCGTCGATGCGCGTATATAGAAGAATGTAGACGTTTGCGCCGAGGCTGTAAAACCAAGGAATTGCAGACATCGCAACAGTGCGTCGCGTCGTCATCCGCCTGCGGTAGCGGATCGGGTAGACAACCGCGCTGAAACGCTCCGAGGCGATGACTACGAGATTGATAGAACTGGCCGTGATCGTGGACCAGTATGGGTACCATGACATCCAAAAAACACACACGAACCTTCCAAGGCCTGGTCGATCACCGTACAGAACACCTGGTTTGATGGTCAGTGCGAGCAGCAGCCCGGATGTCGTCATATCTATCAGAGATTGGTTTGCGATCAGGAGATTGGTTGGGTTCTGTAAGCTCTTTACGTAACCGATGATGACGAGAATGAAAGCGTTGTCGATCACGCCGACTAAACCGAATGCGATGAACCACGGGCGAAATGAGAAGCCATCGCCGAAGTCATAGATGTCGCTTATTTCAGTGGGAAACTGTATTGAGCCATTCATGATTGCGAATACGTTTAAAGCGTCCAAGGAGCTAAGAGAGAAATGGTTATTGATTTGAATTGAAAGTCGGCGTCAACAGAATATACAGTGTGTCTCAATAAAAACGTAACACTTTTGAAATGGTTGGCAAATTGAGCATACATGGTTTTATGAAGAAATGTTGATATGTATAGAAAGCTGAAGGATCGACCTTTTTTATGAGATGAAAAATTATAAAAAAGAATCATGCTTCGATGAACAGTGTTCACTTAAGTTAGAGGTATGAACATGTGCCCGCGCAGGATTTTTCCTTTCAATTTTGGAGAGGTAAGCTACTTGTAGCTTAGCTTACAATAAGGTCGATAAGAGATATTCAGGATCGGTGAAACAACAGGGTATTTTAAATACCGTGAATACCATTCCCTTTTCTCTGATATTTATCAATCCCGAAACATCACCGCCCATTCCCCACCCACACACACAAACGCACACACAAACGCACACACACACTTCCACTCCCATCTTATTGTACCGGGTATAACAAAAAAGTCTTTTTAATGTTTAAAGATGTTCATGTTTCTTTTATTTTTTCTTATTTACAACTGCTTTGTTCATCTTGAAATAAGGATCTGACAAAAGTAATCAGTCCATAGTCCACATGGTTTTTTTTTTTTCTTGCCTGAATATCACGGCTTTCAAAGTATCGATTGAGTAAGGGTACCGGTAAAATTAAGTCTTTCACATTAATGATCGACGTCCACCTTTTCTCTCGATACACGATCTTGCCCATTTCAGCATGTCAGCTCTCCTGACCTGACTGTTGCTCTGTCCTGACGAATTAAGGACATCAATCTCGTGTCGGGAGGTGTGGTGTAGACCTTAATCTTGAGCCATCCCCCGAAGAAGAAGTCGAGAGGCATCATATCAGGTGAACGTGGAAGCCATTCAACTTCATATGATCACTGAAGAGCTGGGTGAGGTGTTCTGCAGCAATGGCAAGGTGCCCCATCTTGCACCCACCATACACGTCGGAACCGTCCATTCCTGCCATGGCGATACCTTGCAACTCTATCAAGGGCAGGGATAACATGTCCATCGATTATCGGGACGATTATTTTTGTCAGGTCTTTCATTTTAAGATGAACAAAGCAGTTGTAAATGAGAAGAAAATAAAAACAACATGAACATCTTACATAAAAAGATTTAACTATTTTTTTTACAATACGATAGGAGTGGAAGTGTGTGCGTGTGTGGGTGTTTGTGGGGGCGGTGGTTTTTCGGAATTGATAAATAACAGAGCAAAAGGAATGGTATTCAATCTAATCAAAATACCCTGTTGATCCATCGATCCTTAATATCTCAGATAAATCTTTTTGTAAGCTTCAAGTAGCTTACTTGTCCAAAATTGGAAGGAAAATCCTGCGCAGGCACATTTTCATACATCTAACTAACATGACTTAAGTGAACACTGCTCATCGAAGCATGATTCTTTTTTTTTTCAATTTTTCATATCATTAGAAAGGTCAATCCCTCAGCTTTCTATACATATCAACATTTCTTCATAAAACCATATATGCTCAATTTGCCAACCATTTCAAAAGTGTTACGTTTTTATTGAGACACACTGTATATCAGCGGACATTGCTTAATAGGCTTATAAAAGAAGTCTGAAACATTTACGAGTAATCCAATATGAGAGTAAATAGGCTACACCCTTTCCAAAATGCCGTGACACAATAATTTGTGGTATTGTATTGAAATGGTCGTCTTCTAAATAATTATGATCGATGAAAAGTAGGTTATTGAGACACGAACGCTACAAAATAGAATGATTTGAAACTAAATTGCATTAATTATTATTGACAGCGGATGGTGAAAACTCAGCTGACGTAACGAAAACGACACGGACTAATCAATTGGGCTTTCGAAATCGATAACGGTTAAAAAACGAGAGCGCATCTGATGTGCGCATTGAATGGCAAATGCCTTTCTGCGCAGCTAATGTGCGCAACTAATGTGCGCATCATTTGTTGTTCACAATATCATGGGGCTATTTCAGGAAGCTTGTCGCCAGCGACAAGTAGTTATTTCCCGACAGTCACCACAATATCAGTCAGCAATAATGCTTTTCATCGAATCAAAACCAAGGATTTCATAGGATTAGTCAGAGCTGACTAATTGTAGCTGTTCACGCACTTCATGAAACGCTCTAGATGCGCACTCATTTTTTATCGTCTTCAGACCTCTGTCCACAAATTTCGAAAACCCGCTAATGAATGAGCACCATCAGCGTACGGAAGGCTATTGAGATATGTTCGCGACTCTATCTAGATTTGATATGATAATTATTTGATTGGCAGCAGACTATGAAAGCTCAGCTGACGAAACGAAAAGGTCGTGGACTGACAACCATATAAAGCAAGGCCAGGATTTTTCAGATGTTCGGGTTGGGTATATGGTTAGGAGGGGGCATGTGCAAGTCGCGAGGGGTGGGTGTCTAAATTTTTATTATCATTATTGTTGATTTATTTATCATTATGTTTTTGGAGGGGGTTGCTTTTTGTATTTTTCGTTGTGTCTGTTTTTATTAAACTGTCAATCTTCTTGCACAACAAAGCTTGCAATACGATTAATACATAAGCTAGTACAATCCTTGAAAAATACATTAAAATACATTATACTTATTTCTATCACAATCAAATAAAACAATTATTGTCCGCATGTTATGTGTCTTTAGATTCATTGCAAGATGATGCATGAAATGAAGTGTATTTTATACAGTCATTAAATTTATTCATGCCTTACCCAAGGCAAATTGTGATATAAAAAGTGAATGCTTTTTTTATAGAGTGATATTAAATTTTGAAAATCTTAGTAGGTTTGAAATTGGGAGCCGAAACCCTGCGGTTTCAGAAACTATGAAAGTCCTATACGGAAGCGTGTACGTGTATTGCAAAGGCGGGTGGTTAAACTCGCTAATTCGCCTTGACGAGAAGGCGACTTGTACAATGTATATTGCCACCAAATTTAAGAAGAAAATACGAGAAGACAACTTATACAAACTCGCCTTCGAACCGTATGTAATGCCCCATAACATCAGGGCCCCGACTGAACACGATACAACACGACTCTTTGTTTGATGGAAGCAGTTAAGCTCCGGTCACATAGGACCCCTGAAGCAACACGATTCACCCCGACTCTTTGTTAATTCACAGTTAAATGCCTCAGAACAACGAGTCGGGGTGAATGGTATTGCTTCCGGGGTCATATGTGATCTGAGCAAATGTGTTGCTTCCGGGCTTTGTAAGACTGTCGTATACAATCAACCCGCAACACTCGCCAATTCGCACCCATTTAACGGGCACGTATTCACGAAACAGACGACCATGAATAGCTAATTAGGCAATGCACCCTTGTGTTTGATCCCTTATTATTCCGTCGCAAATATATAAAACCTTTGTAACATGTACATTTTCTAGCAGTTGAAAGTCCAATCTTTCTCTGGATTTGATTTTTTTTATGATAAAGTGATATAAATTCATCCTGTATGGCATAACATTATTCACTTCAGAACAGAAACGAACTAAAATATTCAGGGACGATAAATCCCCTAATTTCTCACTTGACTCTCACCATTTTTTATTCGAAAAATACCTGCAACTAATAAAGTGTCGATATGTGAAGAAAATTTGTAATTTCATATTATGCACGGGTCAGGATCACGGAATTTTGTCGACAAGTCAGAGATCGCCTCACCTCATTTTGATATCGGCGCTCTGATTGGCTAACGCCGCGATTTGACTACAGAAATCGTATCGCCCGGGTGATGACGTCATCCGGTTCCAAGCAATCGCGAACGCACTAGCTTCATAGACTCTTATGGGTCTACCATAGGAGGCGGTGGAGAGCGCGGGCCGTCTCCTATGGTACACCCATAAGTGTTTTACCATCGAAACACACGGAATTTCGGGTGAACTCCTGGTAAAATGTTATACTTCCAACCCTTCAAAATCACTTTAAACCCTCGCGACTCTAACTTTTTTCTTGATTGTTTATCTTCCACACTCATCCTCCTTTGAAATTTGAAGACAAAAATAAAATTCAGTTTTTGCACGGGTCAGGATCACGAAAAGAAATCTTATGTTAAAAAATTCGACTGCCGAAGGGTCGAAAATTCATAAATCTTAATGGCTTTAAAATACACTTAACGGAGACAGAAATTACCTAATTTTTTTATCAGTCGACAGGAAAATTATCAGAGAACAATTCACCAATGCATTCTTCTGATGAAAGTGCGCATTCGCCGATTATAGATTCATTTCATAGGTGTATGTCAAATAACAGGAAAATATTGCGTTTGACGAGGTGGTGACTGTACTACATGTGAGCTGTAGAGGGCCGAGATAAAATGGAGCAATCATGCTCATTATCCATTGTTATCAAAAAGCACTGCCGGTAGACTGTATACAGTAGGACTGTGTCGTATACAGTTTCTGAAACTAAGGGGATTGAAACCCAAAAAGTATATTGACTTATTTCAGTACGTGTAATGTTTATCGATTTAAATGGAATATTTTTTTTTTGTACAAGAAAAAACAGCATAAGGAGATAAATTTTCATTTTCTGAGCCAAGAGTTCGTTTGCTAGCAATACCCTGCATGGGGCTACCATTTTGTTATTTGGTACGAGAAATTATTTTGTTATCCCCGAGTAGAACGTCTTTGATCGAAATATAAGCTTAGAGTTTGAATGAAAATATACCTTACATATGGTCATATATTTCAATATTTCAATATCTTAAGACTGGTCTGAATTTATTTAAAAAAAAAAGAAAGTTTTGATCATTAGAATTGTGTTTTATTGGCATGGGCGTGACGTTTTTACGGAGTAATGACGTTTTTGCGGAGTAATGACGTTTTTGCAGAGTAGAATTCAAGTTTCCTTGTAACAAAACAAATGAAAGAAAGGAATCTGTATTATCGGTTGGCTATTTGAACCATTGTATATCACTTTCTATAGCGTTATACAATCAGATGAAGACCAGAACAAAAACAAAAATCTGCGGCACAGGGTGGCCTTTGAAAGTCATGCATTCGTGTTTATATAGGGTCTTTGGAAAAACGCTACGTTTTCACCTGTATTTAAACAATAGAATACAATACCTGGAAGGCTTGCTGAATAAAGGGAATTCTGTTATGCCAGGCAAGTCTACTAAAAGCAAATTTCTTTAGTATAAACAGATGAATTGAAGACTGAATTGTTTTTTATAAGTCGTACTAAAATATTCGACACCTATCAAGCATTTTTTCCAACATAACTTATTTCATTAGCCAAAGATTGAACTATGTTACAGTTTAATGAATTATTTCCTTGCCATAGAAAATTATATCAATGGATCACGTCGAAATATCTGTTCAGAACAAAAATGGCAGCCCCCTTGTAATGTGATAGCAGACGAAAACCTGTTCTAAAATATCGTGAAATTTGAACTTTTCTGAATTTATTTTAGAGCTTGATCAAGCCTGATTAGTAGTGGTATATGATACCTTTCTTATATAGATGTATATTATCTTCTAGGATTCATTCTTCTTTAAGGTTTCGGCTCTGAGTGTGAACCTACTTATTTCAGCTTGTCCTACCTAGCAACAAATACGTGTTATGTTCATTCTTTCTGTTGGAATGTGATATTTGTTTAGGGAAGAATAGACTACCTTCGTAATGTGTTCAAATTTATTTTCGTTTGTCCCAAGACGAATTATTTATTTAGCTATCAAGGAATAATGAGAGTACACTATTCAGAATGCTATGCTTGCACACATTAACTTTGCTAGGATGAACAAATTCTATTGTAGCTTTACCAACCTAGCAACAGCCACTGCATGCTATCTACGTTCCTTCTATTGAAATACAATTATATTTTATCTGGTGAACAAATAGTTTTTCACTATGTGTTTGACAAATGAGCCTGCATAAAATATATATGAAACATTACGAAAGTGGTCTATTGTGCATATCATAAAAGTGTACATAATACACGCGGGTTCACTAATAGTACAAACTTCAGGGCATTATACGGTTGTTCTCGACAACGTACAAGATTAGCCGAGGCTTACCTGATATAGCAAAAGAAATGTATACAAACTAGATTACAAATACAGTGTATTGTATTTTACTCAGGAATTAACAGATGTAAATCTAATGCGTTCTTTACACATAATGGTTGTTCTTGACAACACTAGAGCTTGCCCAACAAAGCAACAGGGAGTGCATGCAGACTGGAGTCTTATCGTTATCAACAGGGTTAACCCATAAACTGCTGAAAACTTTTCTTGATGCCACAAATTTCACACAAAACATAGGTTACTTTGACCTTTATTTATGGTATGATGCTTGAATTGACGCAACTTACTCTCAAATAATGTACAATATCATGGCAAAAGTTATTACACTGTTTTTAGTCAATGATCATTCCTAAAACAATGCTTTGAATATGTAATTAGGAGTCCAATCGAAGTTAAAATCAAAGCCCTGTACTAAAGCTCTGTGTATATATATCAATAATGAGCTAGGAAAGAATTCGGCCCTAAAATATTAGTCCATTGTGTAATGCTACTGAAGTTTGGGAGAATTCTTTTCAGCCCAGAGTCATGAATGACCATTGACAACTAATATCAAATAGATGTTTGAGAGAGTGGTTCATGCACAATAGTTCTGGATTCTTTTGTCATGCACACAGATTGTTGGTATGGCAGTTTCAAGTTCTCGGGCCACAAAAGTGGCCCCCAGCAGCAGTTTATGGGTTAAGGAATACCAAGTAACTACGTTCGTTGGCAAGAAACCCACATATATTTCAATATACTAGTAAACCTGCCTCTTATTCTCCTTGGTCAGATCACCTGAATATTTTCATTAAAATGCAATAATAATAGGCGGGTTTAATAATAGATGCAAATTGTATGCATACTTCTAACACAAAGGCTGTTCTTGACAACCAGAAAGCTTGACCGAGGCTTGCCCGACATAGCAACAAGTAATGTATGCAAACTGGATTCCAATTATTGCAGTCTTATTGTAGTCTTATTGTTATCAGCCGGTCTATGGAATACCACGTAACTACGTTAAACGCACATAAATTTGAAGATATAAGTAAACCCGCCTATTAGACAGAAACGTCTTTGCAAAAACGAAGATCGGTTAAAATGTTCCTTTGTCAATAACAAGATGTGCATAAGAGCTGTCATTTTCATTAAAATGCACGAATAATCGGTGCCACGCCGGGTGCATATCATTATAGCATTCAAGGAACAATAGACAAATTTCGTAATGTATTCAGATTTATTCACAATTGCCCTATGACGAACTTTGTATTCAGCTGTCAAAATGTATTGAGAGTACAAAAGTCAGAATGCTACGTGCATCCATTAACGTTGCTAGGTTGGTACAAACATTAAAAAACCTAGCAACAACCAATGTATGCTACATACATTCCTTCTATTGAAATAAGATTATTTTATATCAGCTGAACAAAATAAGCGTGCATAAGATTTGAATACATTTATACGAAAGTGGTCTATAGGCGGGTTTACTTATATATTCAAATTTATGTGCGTTTAACGTAGTTACGCGGTATTCCATAGGCCGGTTGATAACAATAAGACTATAATACTGGGAATCCGGTTTGCATACATTACTTGTTGCTATGTCGGGCAAGCCTCGGGCAAGCTTTCGGGTTGTCAAGAACAACCTTTGTGTTAAAGGTATGCATAAAATTTGCATCTATTAGCAAACCCGCCTATTAGGCGCCACGCCGCGCCGGGACATATCGTAGCATCCAAGGAGCAATTGCTTTCATCGTCCATACGTGAAAGGATTTTGTTTGAACAATGCTGAGTTGCCAACCGTGCCTGAAAATTGATCAAATGTGTTCTTATGCAAATTCAGTATCATTACCGATTGAATGAACGATAAAAGAGGCTTTTGGTAGAATGTTTTGTCTCGTATGCAAAAAGTATGTGGGTCATTTGCATTCATATTCTGAGGCCCCGGTCACACAGAGGTCCGGAATCAACACGATTCGATATGACTCTTTGTTAATTCACAGTTAACTGCATCAAAACAAACAGTCGTGTTGCTTCCGGGGCCACATGTGACCGAGGCTTTATCTTCAGAGTTTTCTACCCGATGGGTATTTCTGACACTGGTCAAGCAGGACATGTGCGGGCGAAGAGACATGCAACGTACGACGGCACCAAGGCAACCCCAACCGACTTTGCCGCCATTTCTACTCTCCTTTCTGGGCGAGACCACACCCAAAAATGCCACAGCCCCACGTCTTGCCAACAGCAATACTCTACAAGCACACGTAGCACATTCTGACAATAGACTTTTTATACACCTTCTAGCACGGTATTTTAAGGGCATATCATTCATCTTTAGGTTCCAGAGCAGAGCAGACGTAAGGACCTCCACTTCTCCACAATTCATTTTCTGATCGTTGGCGGGAACTTTGCTTAAACCATGAGTGGACGAGGAAAAGGCGCGAAAGCGAAATCTGCCAAGTCAATCACCCGGAGCTCCAGGGCTGGCCTGCAGTTCCCCGTCGGTAGAATTCATCGATATCTTAGAAAAGGTGAGTAAAAACTTTAAATTGGGTGTTTCTCGTGAGGAAAGACATTCTAGGAAACGTAAAAAAGGGAAAAATTGTATAAATGTGAAGAACAGAGAAATAGATAGAAAATCTTGGAAATTGACATGAACTTTGAATTGTTAAATTTGTCACAATGATACTTGTTTTTGGCAATGTGAATGATAGTCAAAATTATTCATTGAACGAGAATGGGGAGGACGAGTCGTTTAAGAGGGAACATAATTTTGATTTCATTTCACCATGTATATTTAAATTAAATGCAGAAAATATTGCTTAGATTTCACTTCGACTAAAAAAAAGAGGAAGAACGATCTAACAACCTGATAATCAAAAACTTTTGGAACTCTTCGAATTAATCGTCAGATTCATTGCAAAATAATGGAAATGCTACTTTAAAACACGTTCTAATTGAAATAGTTTTTGTCGATATTTTACGATTTTTATTTTGCATATGTCTTTACTGTTTATGACGTATTTGCGCACCTTTGGAAACGCATGGCTGCCCTGAACCAATAAAATAAAGAGGGACGGCGTCATCGAAATTCCCGAATTTCGAGCATGATCAAATAGACGCAAATAAAGTCTCCATGACACATGGAGACCGGAACATTGAAAAATCATTCACACTGCTGAGAAAACTTATCTTATGATAAACAGAGAACAGAGATAAACAGAGAAAACATTTATTGAAAATTCGTCATTTTCAATATCTGGCCCGAATTTCAAGTCGGTAAAATTGTTTTAAAATCTATTTTTCATTCTAGAAAGCGTCTCGTTAATATCTATGCTTTGAGGTTTAAGATATATCGAATGCGTAGCCAGGGATACAGACGAACAGGGGGGGGGGGGGGGGTGTATTTTGAACTTTATCGTAATTGTGGCAAACTGCCTCGTCAAAATGAGCTAATTGGCCATTTGACCTTATCACCATAATTTTCTCAAAATATGAGTATGCTCTTTGATTATTTGTTGGGGGTTTGGTAATTCCATGACCATTTTGACACATACGACTGGAGGGGGTAAGATCTGTCAGACCCCCCCCCCCCAAAAAAAAGGGGAAAGGACCGTAGAGAGTAGAAAACATCTATAAACAAAATTGTTATTTTCATTCCATCAAAGAGGGACCTGGCCCTTTAATCAAATGCCTAAAAATGCCCTAAATTTCAGATATGAGCTTGAACAAAATCTACATTTTTTAGAAGAGGGACTCGAATGAAGAATATCTCAATTCGTATGATTTGGACTCTGTTGGCATGATTTTTTTTTTGTAAAGAAAAGGAGATATTTGTAATTCTAACTCCTATTTCGGCTTCTAAATGGTCAAAAATATACTTTAACCCATAAACTGCTGCTGGCCACTTTTGTGGCCCAAGAACTTGAAACTGCAATACCAGAAATCTGTGTGCATGACAAAAGTATACAGAACTATTGTGCATGAACCACTTTCTCAAACATCCATTCGATATTAGTTGTCAATAGTCATTCATGACTCTGGGCTGAAAAGAATTCTTCCCAGCTTCAGTAGCATTACACAATGGACTGATGTATGTTAGGGCCTGTGTCAAATTCTTTCCTAGCTCATTATTGATACACACAGAGCTTTAGTACAGGGCTTTGACTTTCACTTTGATTTGACTCCTATTTACGTATTCAAAGCATTGTTTTAGGAAAGATTATTTACTATAAAACTGTAGTACATTTTGCCATGATATTGTACATTATTTGAGAATAAGTTGTGTAAATTCCAGCATCATACCACTAACATTTATAACAAAAATAAAGGTCAAAGTAACTTATGTTTTGTGGGGAATTTATTGCATCGAGAAAAGTATTCAGCAGTTTATGGGTTAAACACTTCATTAAATGAAGGTTCATCATTAGGCGCATATATGTGCCATGGTATGATCTTGAAAATGTGCACAGTCCACTTTGTATGGAACAGCAAACGTGGCATCAATGAACCTCAATACAATGGTGTTGTATGTTAGTTTCATGTATTGATGTGCTGAAAATGTGATTAAACGTGCCATTCTAGAACAAAAAAAAGAAAACCGCATGATAATGGATTCAAAATCCGGGTCGCCAACACGTTTGATTGCAGAGCCGGTCGATTTATGACGAAGAGGAAAAACAATTATTTAATTATTTACAACGACCTGGGATTAACCTAGCCCCTCCCCTCCCCTCCCCGGGTAAATAGTATAGACGAGGATGTACAATATAGTAGATCAAAAGGGGGAGGGGCGGTACAAAAAAATAATGAAGAGCCCTTCTTCTTTGTGTTTGTCAGGTCATGGGGTGCATATTTACTCAAATCGGCGCTAAACTCCTGAAGACATTGCTGTGAATATAGACGGTGTAGTATACGATTCGATCGTTTATATTTAGATTACGGAACAATGTATTTTTGATTGAGCGTTAGCGTATCATTAATTTGCATTTTGATTTCACCACACAGGTCAGTATGCTGCACGAATCGGTGGTACAGCCGTCTAACTGACCGCCATCTTCGAATAACTGTACACAGAAAATATATTTTGTTTGTTATATATGTCTCTTTTTTTATTCGCAGAAAACACGACAATCTTTATAAAAATGTCTCCTTCATTTGTCATTTTTACTTGACTACACAGGTCAGTATGCTTCACGCGTCGGTGGTGGGGCAGCCGTCTATCTGGCGGCCATCTTGGAATATCTCTCCGCAGAAATCTTAGAATTGGCGGGAAATGCAGCACGTGACAACAAGAAATCGAGAATCGTTCCCAGACATCTACAGTTGGCCATCAGGAACGACGAAGAGCTCAACAAATTGTTGAACAATGTGACGATTGCATCGGTATGTATTCGTATCATTCACTGCGAGCAAACTAGACAAAGGATTGTGGACAATATAAACGACCTCATTCATGCATTCACAATAACCGATACGCATAAAAGAAAAGTACCCTCACTAATCATTGTGAGGCATGTTTGACATTTCTTTCAGAATAAGAGGGAGAGAATATTCTTGTGAGTATCTTTATGTGGAGAATGTTTGAATGAAGGTTTTGCTTTGTCCAAATGCTTTGTCTCTTCTGCTCACGTTGCTTCCAAAATCCGTCAAAAGGGTTTAAATTCTTCACAAATGAACGTTCCATTTCAAAAGAATTTATTTTAAAAGCATTCGTATCATGTGGCTTCAACATTTTTTTTTTGTGAGTACTGATATTGAAGATTCAGATTTTTTCCCTCATCGTGTTAAAATTTGTTTCATAAAATAAAGTTTACGGAGCTG
The DNA here is from genome assembly GCA_036244855.1 of Temnopleurus reevesii. Lineage (NCBI taxonomy): Eukaryota > Metazoa > Echinodermata > Echinoidea > Temnopleuroida > Temnopleuridae > Temnopleurus > Temnopleurus reevesii. The sequence goes on along the minus strand of BQKZ01006081.1, from coordinate 13,339 downwards.
ATAGTTTTCAATTATTTAAATATCCAACTCGTTTTTCAGTTTAGGAATTAAACTTTCATGAAATAAATACTAGAATATGTGGACATTTTTATAAATCCTGAGAAAAATTTACCCTTGTCATAATCTAAATTTATCCTAGACATTGTGTAGGTTTGATCCGCAATGTCCATGTGTCTTTAATTATCGAATGTAAATATCTAGAGCTTAACCAGAATCACAATGAGAATTTAATGGTTTGTAATTAAAACATTGTTAAATCTCTGCAGGGTGGTGTAATGCCAAACATCCAAGCAGTTCTTTTGCCCAAGAAGAGCGGAAAGGCTGCAAAACAACAGACTGGACAAAGTATGGAATACTAGTGCCCCTTCGATCGTTGCCCACTACGTCACCGTTACCTTTTCGACTCCTTTTTGCCAAACATCAAGACGTTACTTGGCTAATCCTTTCGGTACCAGCATCGGTTTGGTGAATAATTTGACGTTCTTTGGCAGACAATTTTTGACTTCCCATGGGAAACATGTCGTCACCAACCTAGACCTCCTTTCATCGACTCCTATGACGTCCAATTTGCAACCCTTTCGATGTCTATTTGGCAACCGTCTTGACGTCATTTTGCAACCATCCTGGCACCTTTGGACATCAGTTTTGTCGCCTCTTACACAAAAATGTTGACGCCTTTTTCGTTACTATTGCGTCACCCTTTTGGCATCAATATATGTCATTTGAGCAACCATCGTGAAACCCTTTAAAACAATAAATGAGTAACCATTTCGGAGATGATTTTGACGGCATTCTGGCAAATAGTTTCGTCACCACTTTGGCAACCCTTTGGTTACCATTTTGTCAACTGTTTCGTCACCATTTTGGCAACCGTCTTGGCACAATTTTGGCAACGGTTTCTGCACCATATCGGCAACCGTTCCGGCGAAATTTTGGCAACCGTTTTTTCACCGTTTTGGCAACCGTTTCTGCACCATTTTGGCAACCGTTCCTGGACCATTGTGGCAACCGTTTCTGCACCGTTTTGGCAACCGTTTCTGGCAACCGTTTCTGCACCATTTTGGCAACCGTTTCGTCACCAATTCGGCAACCGTTTCGTCACCACTTTGGCAACCGTTTCTGCACCACTTTGGCAACCGTTTCGTCACCATTTTGGCAACCGTTTCTGCACCATTTCGGCAACTGTTTCGGCAAAATGTTCGCCAATAATTTGAGCATTGTCTTGGCAACCACTTTGACGCCCTTTTGGCAAATGTTTTGACACTTTCTGCATTAAAGAAGAACCATCAAAAAATGATTCTGACTTCATATAGTTGATGTACTCGACCATGTATATCACCGCAGTTTGGGAAAAGTGATATTGAAAAAGAAACAAGTAATGGGAAACGTCGAGAATATACCAAAGGTACAATGCACAATCTGCAAATCGATTCGACTAGTATTCAGAATATTCATATCAGAAGTGTATAAGTCCATCTGGATGCTTTTTAAAATGTTTCAAACCGCCATTTCTAATATAAAAATACCGAAAATTATTTCTGCTAAAGACAATTCTGAAATAAAATGCACAGGTTCGAAACAATTACTACTTAGTTAGCCCGCGACAATGGCCCCTTACTGAACATTGAGGAACATTGAATTAACAGACATTTTAAATGGTTGACTGCCCAACAAGAGCTAGGATTTAAGTTCACTTGAACTTTTCATTCGAATATTTACAGTACATGACATTAATTAACTGGAAACCTATTGATATTCCATGCACAATCATTCTCGTACAATGTGATCTGAGTAACATTCGATAGTCATTTCTTTTTCGGGAGCAATTGATTAGTGGTTTGTCCTTGTGACGTTTTAGCCGAATGTCCAAACACTCAATCTGAAATAATTTATTCAACAAATTCCAGCATTCTGTAATATGTAAATGATAAAGATTAAAGTGTGAAACAACAAACGGCAAAACCCATTTTTTTTCTCGGAAAAAGAAGTAATATCAAGCATAATGCTTTCTCTTTGGAGAAAAATATGTAGTTCATCCGTTCGGCTATTCATATTTTAAACTCCGTCATTTATATTTCGGAACTATGTTATGTGGGTAAATGTAAGATTCAAATTGATGAATATTTGTGCAACTGGGAGAGGAAGACAAAGTTACATTTTTGAACTTTTTGCATGGGTACAATTTTCACCAAAATGTGACTTGTCATTTTTAATCTATTTTGGTTTCAATGGAGTTCACTTTTTTAAAGAATATAACGGACATCGGCTTTCTTCTTTTTCGGACTCCCTCTTGGTGTAAATAGCTTTATGTACTATAAAAAAAGAGAAATATATTGCATTTTTTTTGTTTTCTGTGGTATTTGTGTGGTATATTTTGGGTTATTTGTAATTTGTATGTAAAGTACTGTCGTGGAATAAAGTTTTTCATAAAAAATCTGATCATTGTGTTTTGAATCTTTCTCGTTAATCGACTGATGCGCCTGTGTAATTGTGTGCATACATGTATTTTCTTCCTAAACAAAATTGCAAATTATACATGTATTGAGTACAAGGTTTAAAATTAGTTTAATTTTTGGTGTGGCAAGTAAACAAATAATTCTACTAGAAAAGAGTTAAAACTTTGAATGTCGGTTACTGAATTTGCAGGCAATCCTCAATATTGGCAATAGACCACTTTCGTAATGTATTCAAATTTTATGCACTCTTCTTTGTCAAACGCACAATGTGAACATGCATTAGTTGTTGCTAGGTTGGTCAAGCTGCAATGTTTGTCCAACCCAGCAACATTGATGTGTGCAAGTAACATTCTGTTATACTCTCATTATATTTGGACAGGTGTATGCATAGTTCATCTTCGGGCAAATGTGAATGAATTATTACGACAGTGGTCTATTCAAAATGATTTGTATAGGTGGGTGCGGGTTGATGGTTGATCGTCATGCTTGGGCGTCTTAAGTTATTGTGCCACCCTCTTGACATAGTCGTATCGACGCTAATGTCTATGTTACGAGAGTGGCATTAGAAGTCAAGAAGTCTTTATAGCAAGAAGATGATAGCTTAGACCATTTCGAGCTATCGGCCCCAGCTAGTTTACTTGCTCGTTTAAATCTGTTTTCATTGGTTCCCATTGAGAACCCATGGTTTTCAATGAACATCGGCTTATATCCCTTTTGGACTTCACTCTTTTCCAGGCTTTGTCGCCCCTCCCTTCTAGTCCCTCTATCCCCCTGCTGCTCCTTCCCCTGTCTCTTCCATCCTGCCTCTTTATTCTCCGTTCTTTCCTCCGTCGCCCCTCGATCGCCTCCTTCCTTTCCATTCTCGCTTTCTCTCTTATGTCACTCCTCCACTTTTTCTCCCCATCTATTCTCACCCTCTCCCCCCTCTTTCTCCCTCCTGTCATTTATTCTTCCCCTTACCCCTCCTGTTCCCTTTTCATTCTCCTCCCGTTCTTTATCCCTCCTGTCATTTATTCTCCCCCTCACTCCCTCTGTTCCCTTCTCACTCTCTCTCCCCTTCTTTCTCCCTCGTTCCATTTATTCTTCCTCTCACCCCCTCCTGTTCCCTTCTCACTCTCCTCCCCTTCTTTCTTCCTCCTGCCATTTATTCTTCCCCTCACCCCCTCCTGTTCCCTTCTCACTCTCCTCCCCCTTCTTTCTCCCTCCTGCCATTTATTCTTCCCCTCACCCCCTC
>BQKZ01006080.1:16335-30164 GCA_036244855.1 Temnopleurus reevesii | reverse complement strand
TTAAGTAAGTGCAATGAACACTCTGGTCTTTCGCCAACATGTTACTTAGCTATTAGGAAAGTTTCGATCAACGAACGTAGGCATTCGTACTCATAATTTCGCGCGCACGTTCATTGTTACGTCACAACTATATGTTTCGTCTATGACGAGCCCTCTCGTCCACTAACCCCATCTGGTATGCGCCTTTCCCTGTTGCACGTTCGCTCAAAGCGAGCCCATTTCTTTTGCATGTCTGATCTATCATTTGACATTGTGATGTCATCAGAAGTTTTCTGAAACGAGTCGACTATAATCAGAAGTAACTTTGGAAGTGAGTGAGCGAAAAAAGTGGCATGTTGAACTGTACTTCCGGTCGACTATGACAAGAGGTACGTTGACTGAGATCGAAATCTCCGTATTTTCGTCGTGTCAACGACCCCATGTGATAAGTAGGTAGAGCAGTTCATTATCCTCGATGCATTTTTACGCACCGTTCTTTCATTGCATTCAGTAAATCTATTATCCGCACATGTACTATCAGTTCTCAGAGAACTAATTACAATAAAACGCCAAATTGGATTATTTCATATTCATTTCAATCAAAACCTATCAACACCGCGAGCTCGTTTATGCGTTACATGAAATTAAGTCACAACACGCGCTGATGCGGGGTATTATAGGCTAAATGCCGATTAATTAGAGTCATTAAATTGGAACATACTAGTAGTCAATAAAAAAAATTGTAAGACGCAGATGTACTATCATGAGTTCACATTCGGATTTCGTCCTGTAGAAAAGTATTATTCCTGATTATATCAGTAACGTACTGATGGGAAAGGAACAAGACTGTTCATTAAAAAAAAACTCGTGAAATTTCATCTGACTCTTTTCCCCCTTTTTTAAATTCCTCCATAATATCATTAATGTTTCAGATTACTGTAAAGGTCTATAAATGTGTTAGATAACAGTTATTTTAAACTTATCTATATTCTGGCTTATAACTTTAAAAAAAGAAGCAAATGGAAAATGAACAAATAAGGACAATAAAAACATTTTACATGTTTTGCAAGACAAAAAAAATCGTTCAATTTTGGACAAAAAGCAGAAATAACAGTGTGCATATTGTTGTGTCTCTATCGGCTATAAGTTCTCCTGATTTTCAAAGGAATCCTGCATTTCCTCTTGTAACCTAAGAGTGGAAATCATCTGTTCTAGAGCGAATATTCCTTGGGAATATATGTAATAGACACCAGAGTTGGAAATAGTTTCAAAGTATTGACTGTGTTACGGTATACAACAACCGTTCTTCTCGTCTTATAGTCACATTCTTGGACATCACAATTGAACATTGATGAAAGCTGGCATCGACGTCGTCAGCAACATAACGAGACGTTTATAGGCTTGTGTTCCAGTTACTTGTACTGAAGCAGCCAATGCCCTGGTCCAGTAAGACTAAAATCTCTGTTTGAACTTTTACAACCAACATTATACCCTGTATTTGTGCATAATATATTGTATTTGTACATTATACTTTGTATTTGTACATTCTAAAATGGAGAAGCCAGTGTGGTGTAGCGGGTCAAATTGTTTTGGTGTCTTGATAGGACTGTTATTGCTCATCTTGCTGTTCCCAATGGTACATCTTGATACTGTTGATCACTGTCCCGCTGTCTGTCGATGCAAATCGGGATTAACAAACTGTCGCAAACGACTCCTAGAGGACGTACCAACAGCTGACATCAGTCCAACATCAATATCAGTTGATCTGGCAGAAAACATCATTCGCGTGATCCGCAGTGATTCCTTTCAAAATCTCACGCAAATTAAGAGGTTGAGCTTGAAGAACAATGCCATAATCTACATTGATCCTTCCGGGTTCGAACCGCTGAAGGTCCTGAGCATTTTATTCCTTGACTTCAATCTCATCGAGGACATAGAGTTTTTGCCTTCCCTGTCAATAATATTGACCATTGAAGCAAATTCGGTCCAGTCGTTAGCTCGAAGTGATAATGCAGTCGTTTTTGTGCAGGAGATTTGCTTATCTTTTAATTTCATTGAAAGCTTTTCTGACATGGGCATTGTTACATTGTACCTCTGCGCAGAGTCGTGCGGGCTCCGAGTTTTTGATGTTCATTCGTCGTACACAGCGAGTGCTGTTCGAACCATTGAAATGCAAGGTAATATGATACGTGCGCTGCCAGACATAAGAGAGCTTTCCGTGCTTCAGCACCTAGACCTTTGCGACAATCTTATCCTTGAAGTTGCTCAATTTCCTCGATTCCTGGAAGTTCTCATGCTGGAAAACAATAGACTTACATCCTTGCCAACATTCGAAGAAAGCGAGAGATTGGAGGTACTCAAGTTGGCCGGAAACCCCATTCATACGATCCCGCAGATTAGCAGTGAGGACCTCAAGAGTCTAGTGTTCCTCGGTTTAGTCCATAGCTCACTCAAAGGCATATCAGGACCTCTGGTGTTGGATAACCTGAAAGACTTGATTATCTCACACGCCAACATAAGTGGCACACTCGTCGTTAACATGACAGCATTTCCGAATCTTGATTCCCTTAAGGTGGACTGTAATGACATCACGGATGTCACCTTCCAACCGAAGTTAGAATCAACTGTCGGTGATCAATCTGTATTTAGACAGGTTGTATCCCTGGATCTAAGTAGAAATAAATTACAAAACATTGATTTCCTCAACTCGGTACCAAGTATAATGCTCTTTGTTGCAAACGAGAACTATATAACGGAGTTTGTAAGAGGTAGTATGACATCTTTGCAAGACTTGCGCATGCTGTATCTCCGAAAGAACAAAATCACCACTGTAACAAACTTTAAGAATATGAGTAGAATTGCTTCGATCTCGTTGGCTCACAATCGCATCACTTATGTTGATCCGAGGGCTTTCGAGGGATGTCTTAAGTTGAGACTACTTGAAATTAATGACAACAGACTTAGTGAATTTCCAGATCTTTCTATCCCAGCAAACAATTTCCAACTATACATCGGTGGTAATATGATACACGAAGTTGAACTGACAAGCGAAAGACACAATAGTCTGGTCCTTGTTGATGTATCTCATAACTTGATAACTAACATTACCCTAAAAGGGAGTTTATTTCTAATAAAGTTCACCTTAACAGACAACCCTTTGAAAACATTTGATATGTCTACATTTGAAGCCCACAATCTAGATTTTCTGAATTTCAGTAACAATGCATTTTCCACGATATACGCTGGCGATTTGATTTCGGGTAAAGCAATAACAGTTTTATACGATGATAATTACTTGGAAGTTTTACCATATTCAGGAAATGTGACGCTTCTATCTGCTCAAAGAAACAGAATCCGATCCCTTACCGAATTGTCATTTGTCCCTTCTACGCGTGCGCAGCGTTTGAATTCAAATGTTTCTTTCGGAGCACGGCCTTGCGGTTCTCTAACAAAGCTGCTTCTCGATTCAAACTTAATCACATATCTACCATCAACCGTCTTCGAAGCTTGCTCCAGTCTTCTCGGAATATCCCTATCTGACAACCCTATTACAGTGGTAGAACCAAACGTTTTCAGGAAAACGCTTTCCTTGATTTCTCTTACGATGTCACACGTTTTAACTAATGACAAGTTTGTACCTGAAATCTTTGCCAGGAACAAAACAGTGTTCTACAGACTTATTCTGGATAACGTTACCCTATTTCAATCAGGACACTCCAACAATCTCACACGAATGTTCACATGGCCTACATTGCAGACCAAGGCGTCACTGCGGTTAAACTCCTTTGTCAAGGTTCCACCAATAAACGCGAACTATGTATATGCTATTGATCTGTCCTTCAACGGCATCCGCCTTCTTGGGGAAGACTCCTTCAAGAATGCCAAAGCACTTCGGTATCTATACCTTACGTCTAATTCCATCACCCACATCCACAAACACGCCCTCACTCGAAACACACAGCTCGCGTTTGTCGGCCTTGAAGGGAATCATCTCCAACTGGCAAGTCATCAAGTTTTCAGTAGAGCAAGCTTCATATCTGTTATCCTGAGTTATAATAACCTTAGCACCGTGGCACCTTCGACTCTACCAAACCTCTCTCGCTCCATCACGTTCGACCCCAATGCGTGGCGGTGTGACTGCGCCATGGTGCCCCTATACCTCTGGCATCAGGTGTCACACGAGAACACTCTGACGTGCTGGTACCCCGAGAAGCTCCGCGGGGAGACACTGGGAACGCTAACCCTTGAAGAGCTTTGTCCGAGTGGCTCGATGTCTACAGGCAATGTTACCAACACGACCACGATGAATCGAGGAGACATTGTAAGGCTTGATCTTACTCTAAAGATGATGGGACCAGTAATTCATACATTTCTTGCTATATTTACCCGTTGAATGATGTATTCTTATACTCCCCATAGACTTTGTACAATCTGGTTCCGGTGACCAATTGGTTAAAATAGTCTTTGACAACAGTTCATCGAAACACTTATTTGTAGATTTGAATATGTACATGGAGTGTAGAAGGTCTGTGAGAAGGAGCTGTGTCTTACAATTGTATCACACTGTCATATATTTGCACGTATGTAATGGGAAATGGAAGTTGCAGCACCTTGAGCTGCCCCTGGAAATCCCTTCCGCACATCGTTGAATTTATAAAGTAAATTTGAGATTTGATTGATTAGATGTTTATGCCCAAACTGTTATGTGCCTCGTGTTAAAATAGGTTAGAAAAAACAAAACTGACATTAATCGATGTATAGAACTGGTCATATTTTGATTGCAATTATGATTAACAATTGGCACACGTTCGTAAAGAGTAGAATGTCTACTTTCATGATATTGCACTCTTATGATGCAAATTAAACGTATGAGTGAATAATAGCAATGTTAAATTTGTATGTCAATAATTCTGGATCAAGAAAGTTCCAACAACATGAACCGGGACGGGGGACATACTAGCTGTATGACATTTATGCATCTTCTATAACTAAGTCGGCAACTGCAGACGATCGCAAAATCGGGAGCTAATATCACTTTCCGAGTAGACTCTTGTCGAGACCCCCAACGCCAAAGGCAAGAGTACTTTCATCGACATCGAATCATATCGAATCGAAGTCACATTCCAAACTCTCGGCTCACGACTGCAAGGGATATCGACGTCGATGGGGGGGGGGGGGGGGTCCAAAGTTGAGGGCCTTTACAAAAGGCTACTTCGCGAGAGTCTGATGAAGATAGATCAACCAAGACATATAACATTGTATCCTTTCTATGAAAAAAATATATTAAATTTTGTTTTGTGTCAGTGAAATTCAGTGAATAAATTTCAAACTTCAAACCGATCTTGAGTCCGTCGTATTTTTTTGCGTCAATCGACATTTACATTTTAAGTCTGGACTTTGGAATGTTAACACCTAATCGTCAGGTATTTCGCATACAGAATTACACCGCGAAAATAGCAGACATTTTGATGGCAATTATAAACAAGGATACTATGCATTGCACGTGTCAAATGATATCCGAATAAGGGCTAACTGGAATCCAGGTAACATACATTACTCAGTGCTATCTCGGGCAAGACAACCTTTATGTCTCGAGAACGCATGGAGCCCGTCGCGGAGGTAGCGACCGGATTTGATCCGGTTTTTCAAGAAAGTATTTGGAGGCATTCAAACAAAAAGAAAAATATTTAATTGTAATTCTGATTACTCTGATTAATTACAAATCAGGTAGATATTCTTTGTCAAAGTATCCACATTGAATATTACAACGATCTATTTGCCAAATCTGGAGCCTTTAACATATAAGGTGCAATTAAACGTACAATAAATATTAATCATAACTCCATGGGGAAAATGTGTATCAAAGAGATACGATTAATTGCAATCTTATCTCTTTATGTTACAGGCCCCTGGTCGTAAACCGGTCGTGATGTGTGTGATCGGCTTCAACATTTGCATCCATTTACACCAGCCTATTAACCCAATTAAACAAAATAATATGATGTAGAAAAGACAGTGCATTACCATTAAACGTAGCCTTGGTCCACCATTGAGGTTCTTTGTTGGTCTTGACGAGGGCAGGATGAGTCATCAGCTTACCCCACAGGTCGGTGGTGGCGCACTTGGGGAATCCCCCGATGAAAAAGTATGGGAGACATCGAATTGTCCTGTTGGATATCTTCCAACACGGGCTCTTGTAGTCGGGGAGGAAGTCTCTCGGAAAACGGTTGAATAACTATGCGAGAGAAAGAAAAGAACACAATAATTTGTCTCTATTTTCACGAAGTGACGGGAGCCAAAGGCCATTGTTGCATAAAGACAAGGAAATCCAAGTATAGCACCAATTCAACGGACATCCTACGAACAACGTGTTAACTCTATATAAGGACACATTTCAATGGATTTGAAACCGTACCCTCTGGCTCTTGTCACTTCGTGAAAATACGGACGAATTAGGTTCGTAGTGGCAATGATGGCAATGATAAATTATGGTGACGAGGATTATTATGATGGTCGTCTGTGTTGGTGAGGTTCATAACAAGAAAGTAAAAGTTGTCAATCACATTTTAATCTTTCACGCAATATTAGAATCACTATCAGACCCGTCATCATGCGCAAGCAAATTAACTCCCAAAATGTATGCATGCATAATCAATCTGTCCATATTATCCTTGACCAAGAAGTAAAACAATTGTTTAATTTTCTTCTGAAAGAAAAAAAAGGTGTGAAATTTCGTGTACAAATGGCATTAAGAGTTTTTCATTTTGTAGCCAATTTTTGCCTGTAGGTTGCCAACTCAAGGGTCCAACTAGAGGTGTAAATAAAAACTTCGAAAATGTATAACCTTTGAACAGCTCATCCGATTTTGCTCAAATTTTTTTTCATCATATTTTATCCGCATTCACTGATAGCACATCAATATCGGCCTATGGGTGAAGCTCCCCTTTAACTGGGCTACCTAATAGCTTGCGGACATCATTGAAACTTCCAGAGGACTAGATACACACAAGGTCTTCAAACATCCCTCGGATGAATCTCATAGTAGGATTGGGGTAGATCATTATCTCTCCCATGGGCAACCGTTAACACACGAGGGAACTTTATCCCGGGGAATTGGAGGTTTTGAGGTTGGTCATGACATTATTTTCGGCTAACGCAAAACATATGTAATGTAACGATTCCAGGTGGTCTCATGCCAAAAATCCGGGACATTTCACAGTCCGATTAGTGACGCACGGTGAGGGATTTGGGCGAGTGTTCACACACACGGATTGAGCCGGGTAATCCCCCAAGGAATCCCTTTGTCACCGGTTGATGTGCAAACAGTGTATAAGCTACTTACACTCGGTGCCAGTGCTCTTAAATCTGCAGGGATGTTTCCTGGTGTGTACTTGACGAGTTGGTGGATCTCCTGCTCCCAAAACTTTGCCATTTCTCGCTCAAAACGAAGTGCTGAAGCTTGAAAACTGAGCGACAAATTAGCCGCGATGTCTGTGTTTGGACGCTGAGGTAGGTTCTTCTTGGCAGGCTGCTTCTGTTGTGCAACAGCCTTACGCGCTACCTGAACTCGCCCTTGTCTAGCTGCGTGTGGCTGTGCTAATCGACCTCTAGAAGGTGTTCGGCTTGTGTTCTGGGCTGCATGTTCCAGCTCGAGATGTACAGCATCAGCTAAAGCGTGTCGATCGTCCTGCTCAGAACTATGACGTAATCGTTCTTCCTCCATAGCGTTTGCATTTTCTCTGTTGGTTCTGACTGGCTGTGGTTGTTCCGAATTGCTTTCCCAAGAGAATGATACCATTAATAGTGAGAAGCTCATGACGCAAAGAAGAGTGAAGAGAATCTGAAAAGCGAAAAAATAAATACTTTAGGTGAATTATGTTGATTATAATGATCGGAGAACTTTTTTAAGATACAAAATTAAACATAATTATAAAAGGCCTCCTCACACATCTGCGTTTTAGCCTTCGTCGTCCCAGCGTATTTGGATATTAGAAGCGCTCCACAGACGCATAAAGACGCATGTCACACGGTGCACATCCATCGTCCGATCCGCGTATGGTGTGCGCCCAGGGAGCGTTTTTAATTTCCAAATACGCTGGGCCGACGCAGGTTAAAAACGCAAAGGTGTAAGTCGGCCTTTAAGTAAACTCTAAATTTCAATAAATCGTAGCTGAAATTGTGGTGGATCACGTAGATCTTGGGCCTCTGAACAGCTCCAGTTCGACGTTTTCGTTCCTTTTCGTATCGAACGCTAAACAGGGCAGCGGCAACTTTTTAAAGGGAACTTCACACTGACATGTACTGTCAGTACAGTCATGAAGAATAATAAGACGACCAAACTGTGTAATAATATGTCACACTTTGGGCAATATTTGTAATAGCGGGTGGCAAACAGCTTTTAAAAATGTCATTTTATTCAAACGATGAAATAACGATAGGCTAATGTATCTTAATATCCGTAATAAAATTGTAAATCATAATTTGAGCGTAGCCGGACTAAAGATGCAGCAGTCGTTGACAACGAGTCTTGCCCTTGGGCTTTGTAGGGTAGAATGAGTTTTGGTGAGAGACATTCAAATCAAATTTACCTTTTTGGAATAGTTGACCATAAGACTGCATTCCATCTTTGAATATACGTTCATCAATGAAGATTTGATCCTGCTGGTGGAGATAATAATTGTAATAGATGCAATTTATATAGCGCACGTATCCACTTTCCACAGTGCTCAATTAAGGCGCTTATTTGCATTATTATTACCATGGCCAGGATGGCTTTAGTCCGGCGTACACCAGCGCACGTGACATTCCAGGAAATAAATATTCCTACCCTACCAATTCACCTCACGTGGGTTGAGTGCAGCACAATGTGGATGAATTTCTTGCTGAAGGAAATTAAAGCCACGGCGCCTGCACATACATGACATAGGGTAGGCTATAATGCACAGAACACTCGAAACACTTCGTATTAAGCGCTATATAAATGTTGTGTATAATAATAAACACATGGATTGTAATGCACCATCTATCTCGAGAGACTATTCCGAGGTAAAGAAGGATCTAGGCAAGGTACACAGTAGAAATAGGGTCATGTAATTATGTATGAGTACATACTTAACTATCAACAGATCTTAACAAAAATAATATGACAGACCACCTAATTACACAAACAAATAGGATTTAACGTGATTTTATGGCTTCGAGTGAGTCTGCTGATCGCATCCCCAATGGAATAGCATTCTAGGGAATACATGCTCTTTCTATCCTAGTTCAGCTTCTGAACGGTTTCATGATTGCTCTGCCGCAGTGGTAACAAACACGACCGATAGATGGCGTTATCACATCTTCCTACAGAACGCTAGAATGTTTGGTCTGAGATTTTTTCGTCGCCCGTGAATTCTCGGGGTCGCGCCCTCTATCGGACTGGCAGCAATGGAAAGAAAAGAGATTGATATTCGGGATTGAGCGCTTAAAAAAAATCGTTTAGAATCTGAACTATTTCTATCCTAGCTGTCAACTGTCAAGCTTAAAGCTATCATAGAGCTATCTGGAGGCGCCGTGGTAGTGGTCATGACTCTCGCCTAGTTCAACCAGAGGGTCGTAGGTTCGAGTTCCACCCATGGCGTTAATTTCCTGCAGCAAGAAATTCATCCAAATTGTGCTGCATTCAACCCAGGTGAGGTGAATGGGTAGGCCTACCTGGTAGAAATATTTATTCCTTGAAACGCCAAGTGCGCTAATGAAGTGGCTGCCGGGCTAAAGCCAGGTTAATAATGCTGCAATTGTAGAGCGCTTATAGAATTCTTCATCAAGAGCTGATAAGTGCTATATAAAAAGCCGATCATTAGTATTACTATTATTAAAGGCGAAAGTAAATGAATGACCACAAGCAAAGTGGGAGTATACCATAGATGCATGTACGAAGGACAATGGGCAATCTAAATTAGCAAATCTGGTATAATCATATCATAATGACAATTCTTCCCTGATCACAACTTTTTCCATACAAAAGCATATACGTATTTGATAATAATACTAATCCTAATGAATATAAACTTCTCATAAACACTCACAATTGCGAATACAGGGGTGATATAAATTCACTTTTAAGAGGTCATGTCTTAAATTTTGTAAGAGGGGACGTTTCAAAATTGAATTCCTTTTCCAATATGATCATTATCGATTGGTACGTTGTGATGTCTATATGTTTCTATATCAAAGTTTACGATTAGTAATTATCAAGTTGCAATGTGTGACAAATGTTTTATCAATGACAATTGGTAAGACGTTTCTGATCCATACTCTTCATTGAAGAGTTTGTATAGCTTCATTATAACAACAATTCCAAGGGCACCCATTTGATATGAATTCCATTGGTATTAATTGAAATGGAATTGCATATAAAATGAATTATTTTTTTCGTGCAAATTTAACATTTCCCTGAGCTAGCAGGACTTCATGAAAACACTAACGATATTTGAATATTTATCCAGCAAAACATATACATCAAATAGCAATCTAAATAAATATATTGGTTGACTCTTAGTGAAATGGTGACAATCGAAAAGAAAAAAAGACGCAGCTTACCAAGTGGATGTTTGTGTTTATTTCTGCATTGTGCGGGTCCCATTCAATCCAAATACGTGTCATATCTTATCCCTCGTTGTCACGATGCCATCTCGGGCAATAGTAAAAAAATATACGACACTATATAATACGGACTTTGTATGGATGGATAGCAGGAAATGAAGTGTGGTGTTATGCTTCACGGTGTCTATCATACATGTCAAAGATCACGTTCAAGCAGAGAGATGCCATATCAAAATTTTTCCTTGATGGTCCTCATGGTGTGATGGTGAGGGTATCAGATGTAGTCTACAAGAGCAGACCCTAATTTGACACCTCAACAACAATAGCAACAATTACATCTTTTTTTTCTTTTTTTTGTTCTTATAGAAGTTCGGTCTATGTCGGTAAAGCCATTGACGAAGCACCATTATCTGCACTAGTATCGTAGTCTCTGATTGCAGATTTTATTGTATACACTGCCCAGGCCAAGTAAAGGATAAATGATATCTGTCTGTGCCCGCAGACTACGTGAGTTGATAGTGATGGAGTTCGGCCTGAGGCTCTCGCGATGAAGATGGAAAAGACAATAACTCAAATCAGTTCATCTTAACAAATGTGGACTCACTACACAAGACAAGTAACACTTTATCAATCACTGATCTTCCTATTGTTCTTCAGCTTCGCTTCCATGGTGACTGAGACAACGAAGTTTTGATTTGATTTGCCCGAGGCGACGCGTTAAAGCTCCTGTGCACATGCATTGGTTTGCACAAGGAATTATCACCTCTCCTAAATGATATATTTGGGAGAGAGAGAGAGAGAGAGAGAGAGGGATAGAGAAAAAGAAAGAGGGGGAGGGACAGAGAGAGAAAGAGAGAGAGAGAGCGCGAGCTCGGAAAAAATGAGAGGAATTTTTTGATTGTCCAAGAATGCATTTTTGTTTTGTTTTTAAAGTGAAACTCCGTCAGATTTCTTACGAAAATAGACCTGATACCTAAGGCTCAAAACTATCTACATGACCTAAAAACTCCTCACAAATTAAAGTACATGTATATTTATTTCCTAACAAAGATTCTCTGTTCACGAAGCTTAATACGCTAATTAGTATCTTTATCTACGAATTTATTCTTATTTCCTTTTGCCATGAAAATGAAAAAGAAGTTATAGCAAATAGAGATTTAATTTCTTTTTTTAATCTGGTCAGGAAAATTTCAGAGAGTATCGGTCGGTGGAGAGCAACCGAACAAGTGTTTATGCAAACTCATCAAAAGGACATCTGTTTCAGTGTAGTAAAGCTATGTACATAGAAAGTTGTTTGATACCTTGTTATCTTTTATGACCAGGAAACGCACAGACTGAACGGTCACTCGCTGTTGGTAGTCTGTCATGTCACAGACCCTATTTTCGTGCCAGTAAATCAACAACAACAGCAACATCAGCAAAAAAGATGAGTTTAACCTTAATCCAATAGTAACACCATATCATTGTACTCCGTGTGTTTTACTGAATGTCATATGTTATATCGCACTCCTACCAAAGATTAACTTTCTATGTTCTTAAAATCCTTGTGGGTAACATTCATATACCAAGCAAGCTAGAGACTAGTTTTCATTTTGGGGTCACATTATACCTGATCCCATGCAGGGCCAAAGTGACGCAGATCGAAAGTCCAGGGGCTGACTAGTCCAGTTGAGGACTGTGTGTTCTGATAGCATATTCTCTGTACACTGAACACACAGTGACTGCATAATAACACTCAACCACAGAGTCCTTACATACTCCCTCTGATCAGCTACGTACACCCCTCTGATCGCACTCATAGGGGTGTATTTGAACAGATGTTTGTTGAGTGCTATATGCAGCCACTGTAATGTGTGTTAAGTGGAAGAGAATAATTGGTGCTGTCAGAACACACAGTCCTCAACTGGACTTGGATGTGACAGGACTGAAGATCGATGGGGAGGGTGATTCCATAAAAAATCAGGGTTAACTAGAAACTAATTCTCCATGATATATTTCGCGAGGAAAATCTGGAACGAACCCAAAAGTGTGACTTCTATCATTCATCAGTTCATCCATATTATTAGCTCCATGTGTACCTGACTGAGACATTGAACTTCATGCTTCATACGCTCTGTAATGTTCTGAGACCGATTCATGCTGATGCCTACCTCTCTTTATTCCTTGTGACCTTGTCTCTTATTCTTCCTCTTTCTAGGTAAAATATAGTTTATCTATTTATTCATTTATTTATTTATCAACACATATTTAAAAATGTTAACAGGATCAACTATACACAAGGTAAATTTTTTAAAATTGGTCCTGGAGCAAAAGAAATATAGGTTTTCCCCGGCCAATTTTATACTCTTTTCATGACTAGGAAAGTTTCATATGCAGTTATAATTTCGAGCGCTATCGGTTTTTTTTTCGAAGCTATCATTCATTTACATTTCTTGCAAATGATTATAATTTGTTGTTGAAATTGTGAACATGATATTGAAATGGAAATAAAATAAATCAAATCAAATCAAATCAAATCATTTGTAACAAATACACAGACACATAAAAAGAAATCTGAAGATTAAGAAGTAATAAAAAGGGAAGATTCTGATATAGATCTTTAAAAAAAGATTTCAATAAACAAATCCCATGAACCACCATCGTGATCTAAGTTCGATGCATGATGAGTTGTGAAACGTCCATATTTTAATCGTCAATATTCACGCGTATTATGCACGGTCCATATGACGAAAAATCTTTGAAATCATCTCGGGATTCATACTTTCTGCAATGAAGATCGACGCCTCTATGGAATTATATTGTTAATTATCTAATGGCATGTACACATGTGCCATAAAAGTATGAAAAGGCGCATGCCAAAAGGAACTGAGATGCGACTACTTCCACTAAGGTTGTCATTTTTATTAGCAAAATGAAATATAGATTTTGACACAATTTGTTGACAGAAGTATTTAGATAAAGTCACGAGACCTAATTTTCAACGACCTTCAAAGCAAAATTTGGAGCCTTGGCCTCTTAGGGGCTATGGGGATACACCCCCTTCCTTCCACCACGTGCACGCATGTCTGTAACTCCATTTTTCGTTGCAAAATATATACCGCAGCGTTGAACATCGGTCAAAAGTCATTGTGTATATTACAGTACAGCTGGTGACGATATCAGGATGCGAGCGGAGATGGCGCTTTAAAAAAAGCTTTAGAAAAAAATGTTAAAGGTCCACTTTTATGACAATGCATGTTGACTTGTGATGATCTATGCTACCC
>BQKZ01006079.1:0-29360 GCA_036244855.1 Temnopleurus reevesii | reverse complement strand
AGTAAATTTGGAGTTTACAAGCAACAAAAGCAGACAGAAAAGAACGGGCATCAGGTTAAAAAAATGCGACCCCTTAACCATATTTCTTCCTTTGACCTGTCAAGCAAAAAAAAAAAGGTTATGGGTTAAAATTGTGTGCCCTCGGTAGCCAATTTGTGTCCTTTCAACTAGCCCCCCCCCCCCCCCCCAAAAAAAAAAAAAGACCCACCCCACGGTGAGCGGAAGAAGTGGACTAATAAGGAATCCCATAACGAAATAGTCTTAGCTGTTCTCTTCTTCATTGTCTCAACTTGTTGTGCCACTCTCTTAACATACAAACGTTGAAAGATCTATGTTATGAGACTGGCAAAAAAAATATATATCTAGGCAAGAAGAGGATAGCTAAGACAATTTCGTGCAATTGGCCCCGGTAATTTGTAATATATGAACTCCATCATGAGACGATTACACAAAATGGCGTATCGAAATATATCACTCACGCTTCACAAAACAGAAGTAATACGATAGAAGAAAAATTCCCCTTTTTTATTTTTATGTATCAAAGTTCGGGGCTTTAGGTCAAAGAAAACAATGGGAGCACGTTCACATCTACGAACATTGTGTTGATACTACAAACAGTTATCATTTCATGGTCAAATAGTTCGAATCGTTTCAATGATATCATTGATTGAGTAATTAGTCAAACAACGATCTGTTTATTTGCCGCTTAAGCAAATATCTCTTTTGCTTTAATACAAATAACTATTATCGCCGATTGAAGGATGCGAGCTACTTGTCGAGAGTTTGGAGGAATCAGCGAATAATTAAAAGATATGATTCACACTTATCCAGACTTTATACCCGGTATAATTTAAGACTTGGTCCGAGCCAGAAAAAAAAGAGCTTGCTTTGATTGTTATCAAGCAGAAAACTCAGATGAACAGATAAAAAAAGGGTTTGCATTAAATCGAACAGTAAATAAGAAAGCTACGTGCATTTCAATGATATAATTCAACAATCATTTTCATGCAAATTGGCAAACTTTTGTCACGTGATATCAGATATATGCTGTGTACTTCTACGCAAATAAGTATTTTAAAACCCCTCTTTTTTTCAAATCTTTAACGAAAAGAAAATTTTCTTTTTTTGTCGATATATATATGAGTGCAGGTCTATTTATTGACTCAACCTTTTGAATAATATTCAGACGAAAATATGCATTTATGGGTTGAAACGGATTCTTAAAAACAATAAGTTATGATAAGATGCCAGTCGAGACTGAGAAGTGCATGACATACGCCATATCACGTGACTAATTTTTGTCAATTTGCATAAAAAAACACTTGTCGGTTATATAATTGAAATATTTATAACCTTCTTATTTACTGTCCAATTTACCTTTTTGATCTGTTGGCCTGATTTGTATGCTTTTAATCACAGCAAGAATTTTCTGGCGCAGACCCAGCCTTTAAGCCAATGGTCCTACTCTGGCAGTACTCCGACTGTTTTCTATTAATGTTTTTTTTTTTTTAATTCAATGTGGTATTATAATAAGTACAATCTACTTTTTTTTCCTTCTTCGTTTTTTTCACATTGTCAGCAAATTAGGTGGCGAAAAGTAAAAATCCCCATAAAGTCCAAGATATATGCTTATATACCATCCTGACTTATATAAGGCATTGTGTTAAATTGTGATAAATGAGAGTCTGAAGTTCAAAGAGTAGACTCGCATTATTTGATCAGTATACTAAGTCAATTAAATCAAATTATTAAGGGTATTAATCATCAAGTATATTTCTTCCNGAAATGTACCATTCATTGTTGTTTTAGAACCAGTATTATAGATGATAGAAAATATGCTATGCAATCAGAAACTGTTTGGCAAATTTTTATCCATATTTTGCCGAGTTTCTGTTTAAAGGATTGGACGATTTTTGTCATACTATTCAACAACGTACATATACACAGATTGAATAATGTTTAGACTAATGTGAAATTGAAACTAGTTCCATATACATATTTTTAATACTTGGAAAGGCTGTGTTCGATATCACTAAGACCTGATGAAATTGGAATAGGTTTCATTGTTAGTTATGCATCTGAATTCATGACGATGGACATTTTCATTTTGTGTGTTTTTTCCCTCCTTTTGAAAATGCATATACACGCTTGGGCATAAATCAATTGGCCAAATAATACAATTTTACAACATTATATATTCAAGGACATTGAAACATTATCATACGAAAATTGGGGAATCGTACGTTATCGCAAGTGAACTGGGAAATGTGGTGGGGAAATAAAACACAATTTATTTTTTTTTCCTTTCCTTTCAAGCTGCAGAGGGGAGAGAAAAACCAGGTCACAATGGAGTAAATGAAAAATTATTATATGATTTACATGATTTATATCAATTGATAGAAGTTAGAGCCCTNTTTTTTTTTTTTGCTTTTTTTTTCTTCAAAATGTTGGGCCGACCCGACGCAAGCTTAAAGCCCATGTATAGTTTTGGTAAGAAGATTAAGAAATGTGAATTTTTGTGGATGTTTTTCATGTCATTTAATTCTTATACACATTTTGAGATGCAAATTGGGTTTTCAGTCAATATTCATAAATCATTGTCTTTTTTTTGCATATTAATGGATGAAATAAATTTAAAATTCATTTCTATGTCTCTCATAATGTCATTAACAATTTCCATCGAAAAAACAATAGAAATGATAAAGTCCAAAAAACAAAGAAATACATAAGAAATTCACAAAAACAATACAATACAAAAGAAATTAATTTTGATTACATTTTCCATGATATGTCTGAAACATTACTATGAGTATCTAGACCAAAAATCAGCACACTTGGAGCTTCAGTAAGTAATTCATTGCTGTTTATTAGAATTCACGCATAATTATGCATAATTAATGCCTAATTAGCAAACTGAGTAGATTTTTGAAAAAAAATTGAATACGGAATCTAAGAGTTAACATCACGGGCTATGTGCATGCTAAATTTCGGCACGATTGCGCGATCGACGGCGATCATGTGGAATAAATTAAGCAATGAATTAAAAAATGCTCCATCACTTAAAAGATTTAAAAGGAATTTAAAAATTCATATTTATTCATAAAATTAATTAAGTTTTTCTACTGATTATATTTGTTATCTTTAATGACCACCCCCTGCCCTATTCTGTCTTAAAATGTAACAAATAATTATTAAGGGGATAACCCAGATAAGCTTTGCTTTTGTTATCCCCATCCGTGCCTTATTATATTGTTTTTTTTTTATGTTTTGCTCATGTTCCAGGACCAAGATGGAAACCAGTTTTTACCTTGTATATAATTGATCTTGTTATCCTGATTAAATATGTTTTAATAAATAAATAAAAATAAATAAATAAATGTACATGTATTTGATTTGTATTTGTTATTTGCATTATGTATTTGATGTATTTTTAATAAGACTTGGAGAATAAATGAAATGAAATGAAAGATCAGAGGAAGGGGGGGGGGGAATAAGCCCCTCCCCCTCCCCATGGACTGAGGTGATTGAAATATCCAAATGGGATTAGGGTTAAATATTCATGAAAATACTGCTATCTTCATTGCAACATGCGTAACATTGGTTCACCATTAATCGAAAATCATTAACAAACGCAGTGTGAAAAAATTTTAAAAAATAAAGAGATTTAAAAAAAAGTTGTCACAATTCAGAAATTCTTTTCGGGTAGAATTGTCAGGAATGTAAACTAGCTTTTCCAAGCTAATATTTGGGTGCTTCTCTGTGTCCATCGGATGGTGTTTGTTTTCTTCTGAAGGCAGAGTAAATACACATACTTATCGCCGGTAAAGGGGTCATTAATCTTTAACCAGTGGCTGGACATTTCTCCTTATTAAGGACTTAAAAACAAAACCACACTTATCACCGATAGCACACTCAGGGGTCAGCTAAGAGAACAAGTTTGTTGTTCTATCTACATGAAGCTCCTTTCTCAAGGTGAATGAAAAACTTAAGAATATATACCTATAGCACTGTGAGCAGAATGGACAAAGGCCTGGGACAGAGTAAACAACATCCATACAAGCATCAGCAAAAGCTAGATGGACACAAACGAAATGTCCATCCTGCTTGTTCTCTGAGAAAATGTTGAACAAGAGTCGCTTCTGGGACTTTCTTTTAACACGATATAATCTATTTCCCTAAAATGAAGTTGAATGCCAATTCAATGCTCCTTTGTAATGCTATTCAAATCGGAACCGACTTGTGATTGTTGAGTCCGCATATTTCAATACACGGCCTACTGCTCTATTATCCATTATTTTTGCGAAAGTTTATGTTGTGTTTATTATGATCATGAATGTAGTTGTATACTTTGTCCCATGACTTTGTCACTTCAGCTCATAGTGTATATCTAACCTCCTTCTCAAGGTGAATGAGAAACTTTGTAAAGTACTGTGCGTGATGAGGTTGTGTGACGTCAAAATTCATCGTCTTGGTAACTGACTGACTCTAGATCATGCACAAGTTCTAGATCTGGAGTGATCGTAGCTAATAATCGAGTCCCAGGACCAGCCCTCAAGCGCGCACTGCATGGAGAGCCCTCCCCCTCCCCCCAAAGGAAAAAATATAAGCCAAGAATGGGGCAAAAACAATTCAGGGGCCCTAAATTTTCTGGACTCCCCCTCTTTCTTGTTTGTCAGCTCCTTTCAGGAGCAGAAATGAACGAAGCAAATTTGTGTTTAGGGTGACAAAAATGTAAAAATATATATTTTTTCCCTTTTTACTTGTCAGATCATCGTGATAAGGGTACCAAACAAATTGGCCCCCCAAAAGAAAAATAGAGAATTTGATTAATCCTTGATATTCTTTTCATCGCCAAATACTCTAATCCAGTCTCTTTATGATACTCCAATAATGCAGAGATGCCAACCATTCTGGAAAATGCATGGGTTTAGAAATTAAAATGTGAATCACGAAATAACTGAACCAAATATATTCTTATGAGTCTTATGAGAGAAAGCAAAATACTCATGTTTTGCCCTTTGAAAGTATTTGGCTCAACTACATATGAATTTCTATCAAACATATTCCATATGGTTAGCCTCCCAAAGAGATACCTAGTTTAATGTTTATTGACCTTTTAAAGCAAAAATGTTTCACATTTTTGACCAAAAGGGCAAGTATTTCCTCAAATATTGACAGAAAATAATAAACACTCCAATAAGAATGCAAACAATCTTTTTAACAGGTAAATCAAACAAAAATTTTAATTCACAACAAAAGAAAAATCCCTTCATAACTGAGGTAAACATCTATTTTGTTTAAAAACAAATTGAAATTCTTTTGTTACTTTACAAGTTTACATTCTATACACAGAATCATATGGTATTGCTTGGAGACAGGAATTACATTTAGAATTTTCATAACTGTGTGAGATGTTGAACTGCAAGGGCGTAATCGGTGACGTGCATGGCCAAAAATGTTGACTTTTTGGTAAAAATCTTAGATTGATGGAGGACTCATTGCATTTTGTATATATTTTTCTCATTTATCATGAAGAGAAAGTCGTTGCCTTCAATAAGAGCTATGACTCATCTTTGCTGATCATCACGTTACGGTTCATTGAGCATGTATTTTGCGTGATGTGTGTGACATGTGATATTTCACACAAATCTCCTGTGACATGTGATATTTCACACAAATCTCCTAAAACCCATGCTCATTTTCCAGTGTCGTAATGATAAACAGTGATGGCATAGCTCATCTTGAAGGCAATACCCGACTATTCATGAATATTGAGAAACATATTGATGAAATGCAATACTTCCTCCTTCAAAATAAAATTATGTACCAATAATTCAAATTTTATTGGTCACAATAGTCACAGATAATAGCCCTGCATTAGATTAGGGGGGGGGGGAATCGACAAAACAACCATTCGTAATTGGGAAATGGCAGATGATTTGTAATATCATACATATTTAACTCTAAAATATACAATAAAAAATAAGCATATAATTATCTTAATTCTCAAATGATACTTCAATAAATAAAATATTTCATGTGCCTGACAATTACTAACTAAAAAAAAATGGCCTCATTGACAAAAGTTGACGGGGGCTGTGAACGGGTGGGGGGTAAACAAAGAACACAATGCTTAAAGTATTTATTTCACCGACTGAAGAAATGATTTACTAAGTTTACAAAGCATAAGGGTCAAAAGACCTGGGGCTTATTGCTCGAAATGGTCTCAGCTATCCTCTTCTTGCCAAGATGTCTTGACTTCTTGTGTCACCCACGTAACATAGATATTAGCGTAGGTACGACTATGTTAAGAGGGTGGCACAAGAACTTATGACGCCTTAGCATGAAGAGGATAGTTAAGACTATTTCGAACAACTGGCCCCAGAATGGCATTTAATGAAACTTGTCACATCGACAAGCACTCAATTTCTGACAGTTAATATAGCAACAGTCAGACGTAGTGCTTTTTATCCAATCAAAATCAAGGATTTCTCTGGATTAGTCAGCACTGACTAGTTTATCACTGCCACAAGCTTCATAAGACGCCTTCCAAAACAAAGATAAAACATTTCGCATCTTGGCAGGTCTGGAAAGTATTACAAAAGTGATATGATTTAGAGATTGGCAAAAGCAGGAATATTTGGCAACGTCTACAATTTGAAGAGCAACAACTATTACATTTACATTTGGGTGCTAGAACTGCAATACAAGCAATCCTAAATTGGCATTTTGAGGTAAGAGTAATACTACATAATTCAGGACAATTCCCTTTATGGCACAATCAATGTATTTAAAGCTATTGGTTAGACAAATTAGTGACCTATGTATATATATAGACACAGACTAGAAATGATAATATAATTCTGGGAAAGCAAACATAATTTACAAAAATATTTGCTCATGGAAATGATTTACTGATAAACATCCTTAGCCTGACTTGTGTTTATCTTGAAATTTATCAATTAATGTCTGAATAACACGTATATTCTTGAGAAACAAAAATTTGTCTATTTTGGTACATTCACAAGTCACAAAATATATATCTCATTTTATAGCACTTGAATGATTGGAAAGGAAGAACAAAGGATTAGTTATTTGGCTTTCTACAGAGAACTACTGTATGATAAGGCAAGTCTGATTAACAAAACGGCTCATGATAAAACATACAATAAAATCATCAAAAATAAGCCAAATCCAAATTAACAACATTCGACACGAATGTTTTATTATCAGATTTTACAATGCCTGAATTGTAAAAGTGCAATTTAACAACATTTGACACGAATGTTTTATTACCAGATTTTTACAATGCCTACAACGGAGACAATTCTTTTTCCTTCATAAAACTCTGCAAGTATTTGTCAATTTGTATAATATGGGTAATGAAGTTTAAATGATTGAAAATCAAAGTTTAAGTTGGTATTTGGTAACTATATTGAATAATGTAGATGCACATGTTATGATGTCCATAGCTTTTTTTTTAAGTTTTGAAAAAGAAGATAAAAAAGCATTGTCTTCAGATCATGGAAATATTAGGCCTTCAGTACAAACGTTTTATGTTTTATTACGCTTCTGCAACCAAAAATAAAATCAACAAGTGTGACCCTTTTCCAGCTTACATAGATTGTGGGATAGGTTACTTGATATTAAGACCCCGTCACATAGGGCCCCGGCAGCAACACGATTCAACACGACTATTTGTTCGCAGGCACCTAACTGTGAAATGAACAAAGAGTCGTGTTGAATCGTGTTACTTCCGGGGGCCCTATGTAACCGGAGCCTTAGTGTTTATGCCTCAGACTAATGCGTGCATTAAGCCCCGGTCACATAGGACCCCGGAAGCAACACGATTCAACCCGACTCGTTGTTCTGAGGCAGTTAACTGAATTATGAAATCGTGTTGCTTCCGGGGTCCTATGTGACCAGGGCCTTGGGGTTAGGTTTGAAGTTTGGCTTACGGTATAGATTATCCTTCAGAGAAATTGTCACTTGAGTAAATGTCTTGCAACTGCTATTAGACACTAGGACATATCATTTTGATAATTGATGTCCAGAGCAGCAACATTGATTCTTCATCTATTACCAGCTAGATGCAACAATATACCACACTTGTATATTCATTATAGACATGTTATTCAAAATGTTTTCACACACAATTTTGCATCTAAGTACAAACGGGGTCCTGTAAATAGTTTCTTTATAAAAACAATGAAAATGATAGAAAATTGACTATTGAATGAACATTATGAATAATACCCATGCATTCTTTTCTAGTTGAATATGCTGTAGCAAAGATCCTATTTTAACAATAAAACTTGTTAATAAAAAGTACAACCGATTTACAGGGGTATATTAATGAATGTTGTTTACCATTTCTTCCCAAGCTGAATATTGCTAAAAATTTGATTAATTACTTAAACTACTAATCAAAGAAATTACTCTATAAACAATATTGACAAAACGATTACCTCAATATGCTCACATTCCCTTGTTGGCATAACAAACATGGTTTATTTTACAGAATTATGATAAAGTAAAAACACTCGAAAGAATGGGTACACAAAGACGGACATCTTTATTTTTCATTTAAAGATATAAAAATCTGAAAGAAACGGGAAATACATAAACAGAATACTCACTTTGAAATCAATACTTGAATTCATATCTTTAAAGCTGCAATATATCATTACTCAAAACGACAAATGGGGAATTTCCTACAATTAATCTCTTCAATCTTTCCTCAAATGTTGATTCTCAAATCGATAACTTCATGCTCGAAACTGTATTTCATTACATTTCTACATTCCATTAGAATTGTATATACAGTAGATTACACTACAAATCACAAAGTGGGCAATCCAACAACTGTTCTGCGTAAGATTTGATTGTTTTTAATTCCTTTCCTACCATTCTTTGTACTTATATAATAAGTAATTCCAAAAGAAACTGATAAAGCTCAAAAATACTTCTGACATATTTACAGTTTATATAACCTTCACTGTATGGGCATCTCCTCCAAAGAATTGAGAAAAGTTAGCACATTAACAGTTGTATACCATTTAAACAATTAAAAAATAAAGATAAGCAAATTATTTGGAAAATTATATTTAACTCCCTTTAAAAGATATCGGACTGAAAAAGGGGATGGCACAATGTTTAAATTGATAACATAAGTAAGATGTCTTTCAATCCGCCTTCCTTATTAAAGACATTGATATTTAGAAACTAATAGAATTATCAACCAAAATCTTACTTTTCTTTATTGCTGCTTTTTAAACAAATAAACCACATCTTAAACTCTGCATCTACTTCTTTGTAAACTTATCGCAAATATGTTCTTTCTTTGAATTAACTGACAAAGAGTGATATCTATATTACAAGGCAGATATTTACAAAGCAAACCAAATTCTTTCCCCCTCTTTCTGTCCTTCTCTCTCCCTCTCCCTCCTCCTCCTCCATCTCTCTCTCTCCTCTCTCTCTCTCTTCCACTCTCTCATGCTCTCGTCATTTACATGCTAACCACAAGTAAAGTTCAATCATTTCAAATGTTATTAGGAGATCCTTACACGAAGGGACTACTCAACTGATAAACCATTAAGAGGAAACGGAAACACTAATTGAAAAATGCTAGAGAGATCGCGACAAAGAGTATATAAATTTTGAGCAAAATTCTTCACATACTGAGGGGTATTTCAAACAGGATTGATGTTTTGGTATGCAATATGCCACAAAATTGTCAATTTCGATGGAGATATGTATTGACATGAATCCTTATAAAATTGGGAACAGTTGATAGAGTTACTTTTGATTCATTCAGTAGACTGATGCATGATAAATCCCAAATGGTCTTCCACCATCTTGCATGAGCATCTTTTCAAACATTTGAATTGGATCTGGCAAAACATGGTACATGCTCCTTTTCTATTAAAGCCACAGAGGGGTCAGAAAATGATACATAACTTGTAAGTGTTTTGCTTAGAAGAATATAAGCATTCAAATGCATAAATGATAACTCTACCAGGATTGATCATATTATTCAAAAATGAATGTTCACACTTCGAAACAAGTCAGCTCCAAATTGATTGACAATTTTCTACTCGACTCTGCACACAAAAGCTGAAGGTGACTTTCAGGTATTTGAATGATCAAAACTAAATGTCCGGGCGTTATCATTGATAAATCTTAATCCAGAGTATCGGTGAAACAAAGGTGTGAAAAAAAAAAAATAAACAAAGTATTCTTGGTCAATGGGAAGGGGAAGTTATCACTTCCGTGGCGATCTGAATATAGCCTTTTTTACGCACCAAATCTGAGTTAATATTAAATTGATCAAGAAGTGATACATTAATTAGCTCCTGAAGCCAAGAGATAATTAAATCTTTAATCCTTGATTACAATGTAGTATGGTATTAACAGTGCATTCAGACACTAGAAATCTAAACTGGCACTGTGCAGCTATACTAGAACAGTATGATGAAAAAAATCCGTTGGACGAACAAAGAACGATATGACGTATGAAGTGGGAGACTGCAAAGTTTAAGAATCTGTTTAAGTTTGGTCAGTCCTTTTTTTAATGTTTCTTCACATGGCATTTCTTTATCAAGTTTCGTTATAAACTTATTCGAGTTTGAAATCAAGATTAGGTGGACTCTAGGTTTTGAATATGCATTCTTATCTGAATTAAGCAGTGATATTGTAAGTAGATGTAGAGTAGGATTTGCCAGTCACTGGTTTCGTTATCAAGATAAATCATTTCAGACGTATTTCTTTCTCACCTCGTTCACTACACAAGAGGAAGAGGACCTTTTGATCATGTGGACACTCTATTTTGGGATATCAAAAATAAGTTGGATAATCTTCCAACTCTCGTGTCTGATCGGAAAACGTGGCGTGGTATTGTTGATGAACTCTTATGGGGTGTTGCTCAAAATCAACTGCAAATCATCTGCAACTTTGCCAATTGTAACGCGCATTTTCATTCGCGCATGGTATGCGCATTTAACAAGACACGCATGAAACAATGATTTTGATTGGCGCGTTCCGATCAACTGCAACTTGCGATCAATTGCAACTTTTGAGCAACACCCCCTTAGATGCTTCCAAGAGAGAGAGAGAAATTAGGTTTTATGGCATGTATCATTCAAATATGAATATCTACACCAGGAGAAGAACGTAAGAAGGGCCCGACCGGGGATCAAACCCGCGACCAATCCAGGGCCCTGTAACATAAAGGTTTGCGATTAATCGCTATTTGATTTTGCGATCAATTGCAAACTTTAGTACATGATTTGCCATAGACTAGTGATTGATATCACTCGCTATCAGATTGGCGATTGATCGCAAACCTTTATGTAACGAGGCCCAGGTCAATTTATGACTGTCCCATACAGGCGTACGCCACAACGCCCCAGTCGTGTAGGGTAGAAATAATGCATCAAGCACAATGATATATTATGCAAATGACTATACAAGGTCAGAGGTTTTTGTACTAATTTTTTGAGGGGGAGGGGGATCAGACGGAGGAATACATGCCATGTGATCAAATTTCGACCAATCATAAAGTAAAGTGTAAAAACGGAAGTTCATTATAAATTACATCCTGCATTTCCTCAAAAGATTTCAAAATCTTACTACAAAATCCCCAAGTAAACAGATAAGAAAAGATAAAGCTTTCTCTACAGATCACACAAAACCAGTTTACTATAAAAACCAATAGCCTACGATCACAAAACAGTCTTCTAAAAACATGCAAGCTGAAACAATTAATTCATTTCATTTCACTTCCTATACTCAAAATCACAACTCTAATATACGTCATTCTGAATTTCATTTCTACAGAAAATATTTCAAAGAATATAAATTTCCTTCTCCTACATCTCGCCGAGCTCTTCTCGATAACTCTTCTGTACATCTACTTTTTCAAAACGCAAAAATATATATATTGTTCCCTTGTACCAACCATTAGTTTTCAACAAGTTTATTAAACTGTTGAAAACAAATTCCAAGCAACACACTCTCAATGACTATCATATTTCATTTGATGATCAACACATACCAGAAAATAACGATATCTTACGCACTGCAATCGAACAGTTCTTCTCTTCTTTTCTGTGACAATATGCGACTCAGTTTTTTTTAAAAGTGGATCAGAACTCTGCAGCAATCAAATTGAGGAGATCCCCATTCGTCATTTAGGGATCATATCTTTCTGAAATAATACTTCATGCATTTTAGGCACTCTGTATTTCATAAGAATTAAGATTAATTTTTCTTGGCGACAGCATTTTGTGGATAATTTACCTAGAACATATTAAGCATATGACAGAGTTTAAAAATTTCTCGATAGAAACATAATAGATCTCTGATATTTCAACTTTTCTCAACTATTCAATGACCCAAAATGGCAAATTCTCTGATGTCTATTAGACGATTTCCTATGATCAGAGACACGCCATTAATGTAGAATGAGAGGAATTTGTTTTTAAGGCGTGTATCATTCAAATTTGAATATCTAGGCCAGGAAAAGAAAAAAGAGAGGAGGCGACGACCGGCCGGGATCTAACCCGCGACCAACACAAGTCATTTATGACTGTCCCAAACAGCTTGATTACAGGCGCATGCCACAACGCCTCAGTGCTTGTATATTTTCTCAGAGAAGAAGGAATAACACTTTATGAGACATGTTAGGAAACTATTCTTTGAAAGTTTGATTCTTAAGTATAATATGGGGATTTCCTTCAATTTGCTTGCTGCCTGATTTTCGACAAATCAGAGACATAAATCCTATTCATTGTAGCATTGCAAATCAAAGTTAATTACTGTAATCTAACTCACAAAGTTGAACCAATTAAAAAAAAAAAAAAACATTTGAGGTCAATACATCCAGTAGCATGCAGTCAATTCTATTGCCGTCTCTTCTAATCACATTTGGTTGTTTGTTTGTTTTTTGTTTGGATGTGTTTTTGTTTTGTTTAGAAAAGATAGGCTTTGTTGTACCAGATTACTTTCATCAAATAAAATCTTTGTGGTGGCAAGCCTTTGTTCAAGGACATTACCTTGCCTCCCCGAATTTTTGAGTAATGAAACAGTTCCAGCAAAATTTGATTCATTTTCTGAATCTAATTTCCGAGGCTATATAATATCCTGCCAATTTGGCAGCTCAGCTCATGCAATGTTTTGTGATTTCCTGTAAAGAAACCAGGGATGCCAACTGTTCTGAAATATGCACAATCTAAAAATTCTAATGTGAAGAAATTAATAGCTGGGCAAAAGTGAGAGAACACATAACAATGTACACATTCTCGGTCATTCACATATAATGAAAGCCTTGAATTGGTATGAAAATACACCTCATGCATCTTTTGGAACGGTCAGCCTCTCCGCGACGCATTCTCTTCACACACTAAGAAATCACTTTGCAAACTGACAGTTAAGTGCAGTTTCCTATAATAGAATATGAGATCCTATATCTATGTCGGAGATATCAACCAGGTAATTAAACGAAATTGTTAAGCATAGAACATAAAAGTGTTACCTCTGGCGTAACTCTACGGTGGCAGAGGTAAAATGAAATAGAAGAAACAAAAGAAGTTATTTATTTTCTGAATTCCCAAAGGGGAACACAGTCCAGATAAGTGTTGCTAGTAAATTAATGATTTTTGAACATTCAAATACAAAGGAAATTGGGAGTTGCCGGTCACTACTATACAAAGAATAGGGATTAATGAACATTTTCAAAATCCATAGCTCTTGAACAGATTGTCCCATTCTACTCAAATTCTCTTATATTTCGTTTTGAATCTGTGATAATCTACATGTCAATTGTAACTGATAATCTGTCCCATTTAGAACTACATCTATGTACTATCAATGTCCCTATGCATGCATTTGTTTGACTAACTCGGAATGATAATACGATTCCATGAAAATGAAGCAAGATTTGATGATTTTTCATGCATGAAATACTTCAAGAAAAACAAAAATGAACCACAAAAAATAACTTTTGAAAGCAAGCTTCACAATGACCTCATGTCAGTTCAGATCTGGGGCCTGTTACATAAAAGATGCAATTAAACTTACAATAAATATTTATCGCAAGTCTATGGCAAAATGTGTACCAAAGAGATGCAATTAATTGCAAGATTAATTGCATCTCTTTTATGTTACAGGCCCCTGGTGTTTAACTTTCTGAAAGCGAAATCCCTTACAAATGTACATCAAAGGTGAAAAAGAACATGAAGAGATGATGTGTGTCTATCAATATAATATGCTCATCTAACGGATGGCTCTAACGGTTGTCTTCGAGGGGCTGGCAGTTTTGGCACATTCTGAGATGAACATGACGTACCAAGTTCAAATCTGAAATTCCCATGGAGATGGAACCTTTATGGTGTTTGCTCTGAAGAGGTGGGCACAGTAGGTGAGCACTGGATTGAAGATTGACCCCACCTTTTCTCAAAGACTTCCCATTTCCTCGAGTTGCAATATCTGCATATGTACTTTCGAAGTACCTAACACAGATTACTTGTAGTACTCTATTTGGTGCACAAACTCTTTCCCTCATCTGTTATTCTTGGTATAATTTCTATACAGTGACGCCATGGGTGCGCTAATTTGTCCCCTCTCCATGCCAACGTGAGCGAATCTTTTCAAGTCGAGCTACCAACATTACTTCCTTCCCTCCCTCCGTCACAAGAGCGCAATTTCTCCTGCTTGCTACTTAACTTTCTTTCCGAATCCCATCATATCCAGTGTAATCTTTTCGTGACCCATGTCAGATCACCGACCCACTTCATCCCTCAAAATCAAAGAAATCTCAAAAGCCCTCTGGCTCTCGACAACATATCGAGAGATTATTCGCTGTTTCTTCATTTTTAGATTTCTATTGCTTTCGCTCCAAACTCAGCGGCCCTATTCATCCCTCAAAATCAAAGAAGTCTGACACACATCTGGCTCTTGACAACATACTAAGAGAACATTTGCTGTTTCTCTATTGAAGATTTCTATCGCTTCTCTCCAAACTCGGTTCCACCAACGTCTCCTTCCGTCAAAATCAAAGAAATCTCAAACACGTACGACTCCCGACGACAAACAAAGAGGACATCTTCTCTATGCCTCTCATGTTTAGGTCTCTATCCATAATTTGTCCAGTTTTTCTTGCAACTATGCGCAAACATCACTCCTAGCTCGGTCTGACCAGTGTCTCCGAGCTGTAGAGCGTACCATTTGTCATGGGGGGTGCTACGTCTTGGCGGGGCTGGGTCGCCTCCGAGCCTTCGTACCAGGATACCAGACCCTGGTTCACGAGCTGCTTGTTCAATGACTGCGACTGTGAATTAAACAAAGAATAAGATACTTAGCAAATCATTTCATCAATTTTGAGCGGGAGTGGGATTTATAAAAAAATACTCATTATGAATAATTGCCATAATGATTGACATGTGTACACATCCAAATTTCAATCTTAATGATATGCATTCAGATATTTGAACACCTCATAATCAATAAACCATTTTCCATCAGTATTTCAAAGATATCAGCATTCTATATGTAAAAGGGGAATCCTCAAACAGCTAAGCCAAATATTTGCTGAGAGAAAGCATATGGATGTTATTATAATAAATTCTCAGAGAAAATATTAGAATAAGCACTTTGGTGATTCACATCTGAATCTTCATTCTTAGATTCCTAGAGGTTGGCTATTCTCGGGGCAAAATTGCATAGATTTTTAATAAACCAAATATTTCCTGAGAGAAAGCATATGGATGTTATTATAATAACTTCTCAGAGAAAATATTAGAATAAGCACTTTGGTGATTCACATCATTCTGAATCTTTATTCTTAGATTCTTAGAGGTTGACTTTTCTGGGTGCAAAATTGCATAGATTTTTAATAAACCTCCTCTGGCCAAGACACGTGGAGGTAGAGGCAAGAGCACAAATAAAATGGGGTACCATATCGGGTTAAAATAATACTTTGGTATATATGAGGGCTCTGTTTACTTTTTCCTCCTGAAAAGTAGGCCTTTAAATACATTTTGCAGGGGCTATTCCAATGAGCCATGGGGAACACAGATCGCCCCTAAATTAATGACAGCAGTGATGTTTATTTTTTTCCCTCTTTAGTATTTTTACGGGGGCTGTTCGGGAGGTTTAGAGGGCTAATCACCCTTCATCCCCATGTACTTTTTACGCTGTTCCATACTATTGCAAATTGTCTGTAATCACCTGGGCCCAATTGCATGAAAAGTTGCATTTTAACGCAAGTCAGAAAATTTAACGCAACTCTATTTTCAACCAATCAAGAGCGCGTATTTTGGAGTTGCGTTTAATTTTCTGACTTGCGTTAAAACGCAACTTTTTATGCAATCGGGCCCTGGTTGGATAAAAAACCAGTGTGGATTAAATGTTTTCTTACCTTGCCAAAGTTGTCCATGAAGAAGATTTCTATGAAGGGGATACCGTCCACAGAGTAACCGGTGATTGTAGCCTGCATCATACCGATGCTCTGAGCTAGCTGCTCAATGAAGATTCTACACGATTCACTGAAATCTGCATCACCTAAAAATGAACAAAAATCATAAGAATTAGCTAATACTCTCATAATAATTCAAAGACCTTTTCGATGAAAGGGAAACGTCCACTGAGTAACCGGTGATTGTGGCCTGCATCATACCGATGCTCTGAGCTAGCTGCTCAATGAAGATTCTACACGATTCACTGAAGTCTGCATCACCTAAAAAAATGAAGAAAAAAAAAACCCAAAGAATTTGCTAATACTCTCATAATAACACTAAAGAATTCAAAGACCATTTCTATGAAAGGGAAACGTCAACTGAGTAACCGGTGATTGTGGCCAGCATCATACTGATACACCATGCAAGCTGCTGGATGAAGATTCTACATGACTCACTGAAGTCTGCATCACCTGACAATAAAAGAATCAATTAAGCAATCAGTGCTTGACATGCCCTAAATTGCTTCTAAATATTAGAAATAGACATAATACAATGAACCTTTACCCTGCACTCGTTGCTGAGCAACATCAGCTTTTTTTGTAAGATTCAAAAGTTGACTCGATAATAATCATGCTTTACACTCTTACTGCTCAAAGATTCTGTAATGGGGTGTTGCTCAAAATCAACTGCAAATCAACTGCAACTTTGCACATTGTGCGCGTGAAACAATGATTTTGATTGGCGCTTCCGATCAACTGCAACTTGCGATCAATTGCAACTTTTGAGCAACACCCCCTAAGACTCCCAAAAACTCCTCCCATTGTTGACAAAAAGGGATGGTGTAAGAATGCACTAAATTGAATGCAAATCCACATTGAATCACTTGCAAATGGTTAGCTCATTCCCCAATTATGAAAAAGAAATGGCGACAATGATTTTGTCTAGCAAGTACTGATCACATGCTCCTAGCACTGTGAGCGGAAGGGATAAGAGAAAGGGATTGGACAACTTCATTCAAACTTTCACAATAGCTTCATTCTCGGGAAAAAAATAGCTTCCCTTTTAATTTACTGAAAAGATGGAACACCTCATCAACGTCCTGTATGGGAATTTTCTTTATAAAATATTCATTCTTACATATATTACAAGGTGTACGTTATGCTCTAGAATACAAGAATGATTTTACAGTGACAGAGCATAAAGTGAGCATAAACAGGAGAAAAGAGATCTTGGAGTCTTAGGGTCTTAGGGTTCATCATTCACATCGCCATCATCTCCATCTCCATCATCATCATCATTATTACCTGGTAGAGGAGCAATGTTGCTCATGTAGCACTCTGTGGCCTGGAACGGAAGACTGAGTAAGTCAGATCGGATCTGTCTCAGGGCATAGGCCTCCACCCTGGCGTAGCCCCCATAGTCCAGGAACCGGACGTCGACCTCGTTAGTCTCTTGGCTGACCTCGACGACCTGGGCGCGGTACCATCCGTCCATTACCGGTGCAGCACAAATCACGCCACCTATAGGTACAAGCAAAGAAAATGAGTGATGATCTTCAACAAAAAAGTGAAAACAGTAACCAATAGCATCCTTTAATTTGCAGCATCTGCTATGCATTACTTTTTGTGTTGCGATTACAATAAGAAAGGATAAAAAGTCTTGATATTTTAACAAAAGATGAAAGACCTTGATATAACATCTCTAAGATCACTTTTTATCTGCATCATGTTGGCATATCATGTTTGACCAAATTGACTGCCGACGTATATAGTACCAGAATAATGCTAATCTCTACCAAAGTATAAAATGCTACAAAAAGTGGCACAAATTCAAATCTTTTACTCTTTTTAAAAGCAGGCAAG
Source organism: Temnopleurus reevesii (assembly GCA_036244855.1). Taxonomy (NCBI): domain Eukaryota; kingdom Metazoa; phylum Echinodermata; class Echinoidea; order Temnopleuroida; family Temnopleuridae; genus Temnopleurus; species Temnopleurus reevesii. Next base: position 11,041 of record BQKZ01006079.1, on the reverse strand, counting down.
CGCACCCATGACCTCTCGAATGAATCTTATCATGACCCCAAACAATCTATTTACCATGTACTCTTTGTAACATTTTAGATGGGCATGAAAAATCTAGCAGGTATGAAATGGTGCACTGTCCTGATATGATAGCAAAGATGCCAACTATTCCGAAATGTGAACATGGCTAAAATCAAAATGTGAATGACTCAAAAGCAGAACAAAAGTGAGAGAAAACATAATAATCATACTCTCAACTATTGACTTGTAATGAAAGCCTTGAATGTCTAAGAAAATACACCTCAACATGTTCAATAAAGGTTGGCCATCTCTGGAAGAAGCCTATTTCTCTAGATCATCTATCCTTGACAAAAAAAAGCTACTTACTCTCAATAGGTCTTGGTAGCTGTGGCGTCATGTCGGCTTGTTGGTAGATCTGGGTCATCAAGCTATCTTGCACGCTAAGGGTTTGATACGTCTGATGCATGGGCTGCTGGATAAAGATATGGCCTCCTGATACTACGCTGGAAATGAGGATGCTGTTGGGAGTGTCTTCTGGTAAATGGAGCTACGAAGAACAATACCAGATCAAAAAGAATCATAATTTAGGACTTTAATCAAGACATCAACGTTATATTGTATACTATGAGCTTTGACACATCTTATGCATCGAGCTAGTTAACAAAATCATATAGCACAGAAACACTAACGAGGTAGACTCTGAAGCATCAAGCTGTCCTGGACGCTCAGGGCTTTATACGTCTGGTGCATGGGCTGCTGGATAAAGATATGGCCTCCCGATACCACGCTGGAGACGAGGATGTTGTTGGGCGTGTCTTCCGGTAAATGGAGCTAAAATGACAAAAAGAAGAAAGAATAACACTGTTATTGCAGGTAGATTGAGTCATCTAGCTGTCCTGAACGCAAAGGGCTTGATACGTCTCGTGCATGGGCTGTTGAATGAAGATGTGGCCTCCAGATACAACGCTGGAGATGAGGATGTTATTGGGAACGCGCAAATCAAAATCATTTCATGCGCGTCTTGTTAGAAGCGCATATAATGCGCGAATTAAAATGCATGTTACAATTTCAAACTGATTTGCAGTTGATTTGATATCAATTGCAAATTTTGAACAGCATCCCCTAAGTCACACTTGATGAGGTAATCTCTTTAAGCACCTGATCGATAAAGCTGGGATAAATTGATGAATTAAGTAGTTGCAAGGATTGTCATGATAGCCTGGCGAAACACTTTTCGACATATAGTAAACTGTGCTAAGTGCGTGAAAAAGGTGAGCTGGAAAAATTATATGAGGGAGCGAGGAGGAGGCTGCATCATTGTTGTGGAAGATGGAGCAGCCTCCCTGAAGTGAGAAATTTCCTTTGCTTCCACTGCTGGTGCTGGGAGGTGATACCATGGGAGCGTCGTGGTGTAGTGGTTCGGACTCTCGCCTCTTAACAAGAGGGTCGGTGGTTCGAATCTCTCCCAGGGCGTTAATTTCCTTCAGCAAGAAATTTACCCATAGTGTGCTGCACTCAACCCAGGTGAGGTGAATGGGTACCGGCAGGAATTTATTCTTCTACATGCAGAAGCGCCTATACTTGGCAGCTATGCTATGGCCGGGTAATAATATTAGATAATTTGTCTCGCGCCTCTGAATAGGTGACTAGAGAGATGGCGTGTTTAAATGCTATATATTATTATTATTATACCAGATCCATTGTTCTGGGATAGAATGAAAACTTGAAATCGATAGCAGCGGCTGGAACTGCATACTTCAGGTTATGGTCATTTCTCCCCAAGAATGGTGCAGGGACAGAAAGACTGGTTGTGGCATGGAAATGAAACGCCATTGCCTGTGGAGGGGTTGACCCTATCCTAGAATTACATTTCTGATCCTATCATAGTTTTTACACAGAAAAGCATAATTTGAACTGGTTTGTACTGCAAGTTGTGCCAGAGAATGAGATAAAAGACACTTTACATGCCCCTATTTTGAACTCTACTCTAAAACCCACTGCTGATTTTGTGGTTCAGGTTTGATGTCGACCTCAAGGATAATTGCTTAACTGTCATTCCTTGAGGTTGGATCAATTCTGACTAATGTCTACCACAGGCTTAGACTAAATTCTCTCTTTTCCCACCAGGTTTGAACATTTTTGGCCTGCTAAATACATTGATAAATTCAGATACATGTGCATTAAACTGCGGCAATGGTTACCAATAGTTAACGGCGAGAATTAAAAAATAGATGCCTATACACTGAAGTTTGTGTCCATGAATTACATAAAAATATTAAAGTTTGTCAAATAATGTATATTTTCATCATGCCAAACATATTTTTTCTACACATTTGCTTTAAAATATTGATCAATGCTCCCATTTAATTATGATAAAATATCTTTGATAAGTTTAACAAGGACTGCTAAGATGGATACAAACAATAGGGTATTGTCCTAATTGTCTTTATCGAGAATTAGACTGAAAAAAATTGTGAATTTCTTCAAAAAATGGACCGTTCCAGAAAAAGGATTTAGAGTAGTAGCAGCCCATTCAATTTCCTCTCCTAGACCACCATATAATGTAAAATAGAGTAGTGAAATTATTGGATCTAATGCCATGGAAGTGTTGTGGTTTAGTGGTTCTGACTCTCGCCTCTTGGCTAGAACGTCAGCCGTTCGAATCCCATCCATGTCAAAAATAGCAAGAAATTAAGCCACAACTCCTGCACTCAACCCAGGGGGTTAAAATGGGTACCTGGCAGGACATAAAGATTATTGTCGCCATTGTAACCCAACATTGTTGAAGCTCCCTAGGAGGCCAAGGTAACGCACTCTGGTCATTAACATTATGTTATTCTTTGAATAGGGTAATAATATTGTGAGACATGGGTCTCTGGCAAAAGTGCCATATAAGAAATATTATCATTATTATTATTATCATCATATACAAACCTGTGTCATGTCTGGCGTCTTGTTTTTCTTCTGCTGTTGGGTGTTCGCCCGTCTGCTCAGGTCTACGCTGGGAAACTTCTTCTTGATGTAAGCAAGGGCTCCATCAACTTCACCCCTCAATCCTAAACAAGAAAGTAAGTGGAATCATACAAATAAGAAATATTACTAACAGCACCACAGCACTACAGTCACTGTGAGCAGAAGGGGCAAGAGGTTGGGACAAAGTAAACAACTTCCATTCAAGCATTAACAATATCTACATAGACACAGAAACAATTTCCATCATTTTTATCATGTGGAAAAATGTGGAACAAGAGTGGCACCTGGGACTTTCTTTTGTAATCATGAAGCTATTTTGAATGCTTGATTGATGTTTAAAATTGTCCCCTCCTTTGTCCCTCCTGCTCACAGTGAGATCAGTTAAGCTCTGCTAACCAAGATGGAAATGATTCTACGGATTAACGCACATGTGCCATTTGTTGTAGCATCATGATGGCTCTTTACAGCAGAAACAGCTCTGAACAGCAGATGCTTGTGTAAGACCTCAAAAAAAGTACAGTAGGCCGGAGCTGGGACTATGTATTAGTAGCAACTGCAGCACGGAAACCAAGTACAGCTAAACTTGTCGAGATCCAGTTCCCATGACATATTGCTATGTTATATTTCAGTTCTCTATCATGGAAGGAATTGAGAACTGAAATAGTCTTTCCCTATAAGAATGAATACTGATGCAAGTCTAAAGAACTCTGATATTTACCTTCTACAAGACAGATCTGGTGTGTTGTGCTGTACGGGACATTCTTGAGTATCACTTTGGCTCCAGTTTTGTCTTTCAGCTCACGAATGTTCTTTCCCTAAAAATAAAAAAAAATGTTCATGGAAAAATTTTGATAAAATAATAATAATGGATGCGATTTATTATGCGCCAAATCAATCCAGCTGGATGCTCAAAGCACAGTAGAAAATAGTCAAGGAAAGTTGGAGGAAAGGTAGAAAAGTAGAAAGGTAGAATGCTAGAAAGGTATAAAAGGTAGACAGGTAGAAAGGTAGAAAGAATACTGCTTGAGTTGGAGTTATGAGGAACAGGATTTGAGCAGGCTTCTCAACCCTTATAACAGAAAAGACGGCAAGATTATGATGAAAATTGGAGAGGAACCAAGCTTATAAAATAGCAATAATAATGTGCAATGGTATCCTCAAAAGTAGAAAAAGTCTAAAATAATTTTCAAATGTTCATGCCTTTTCCGCTATTTTCCTGGAATGCATATGAAAACACACAACATGCATTTTCTGGAATGGTGACACAAAGACATAACTCTATTCCTCATGAAAAATAAAGTTTGGGTCTAAAAATCTTCATGAAAATGTGAACCTTCTAATAAACACAATGGCATCAAATGTGTATCATTTTTAAGAAACTGATTTGTCCTTTTAATTTTTGTTTTCAAATGTTGAGCAACGTGGACTAAAAATTTTTGAATGCATTTTTCTAAAAATGGCCAAATTGGAGTTCATCTTTGGGTCACTGATCTAATGCTTCATCAGATGTTGTATTTCATTACCACGGCAACCAACATCCCACCAACTCACCGACTTGCCGATGAGCCTCCCACAGAGCTTTGAGGGGAACTCAAACTGATACGTGACCGGTCCTTCCTTCATGCCGGGGGCCTGCGGGATGGCCGCGGGGCTGGCACTTGCTCCGGAGTCTCTCGATCCATGACCGCTGTCTATCGAAGAGCCTTCGCTGTTCACCTCCGAACTCACGTCGCATCCTGGCGAGTTACTGCAGCAAGAGAAAACAATAGAGAAAAATTTGATGAATGTTTGTGTTACATGCACATAGCCAGAAAGTATTGGAATCCGAATTTTGTTTTAAGTGGTAAATTAACATAGATCAACACAACAGTTGATCTCAGTCTTGCATGACTTCACAAAAAGAAATAAAAAAGCAAAATTTCATCCCCGTTTATGTCACATGCACGCAGCCAGAAGGTATCGGAATACGCATTTTTGAAGTGGTAAATGCACATTTTCTGCATAGATCAGAACAAAAGTTGTCCTCAGTGACCAAGAACATTGACTAAGCCTTACCTGACATAGCAAAAGGAGGGGAAAAAGTGGCTTTTTATTAGATTTTGTATTATATGAACGCGACTAGAATGTATAGGTCTTTTTTCTTGGTGAATACACATTTATGCATTTGTTCTTGACAACCAGGAACCTTCCCAAAGGCTTGCCCAACATCGCAACAATAAGTGTACACAAACAGAGTAGAACGATCATTCAAGGATCCAATGAATATCTAATAACTAAGTTTGTTTGCAAGAAAGAAGTATAAAATTTAATCAATTCATAGAAAACCAACCAATTCCGTGAACCAGGCACAGTCAAGGCAGCAATGCTATACTTCTTCAGAGTAGTTGGACAATGAAAGATTTTTCACAGCAACGATAAAGTCGAATCAATTGCTACAAAAGAAATCCCTACTATTATCATCATCATTCATCATATAATATACCACTCTTGAAATCTGATGCCACTTGATATCTAGTCCAGGTAATTTTCAGAACAGTCAAGGAATTTTATGAGAAACAAAGCTCAGAAATATTTCCATATTTGGGCTGTGAACAATAGTCATCACACAATTTTGTAAGGACAGAAATAGAGGATAAAATCCTGCCAAATCTCTCGCTCTCTCAGCATAATTTGTAAAATTATATCCTGAAGGGCACAGATAGGTCACTCTGAATGAATGGGATCGTTTTTATTGACACAGCATATATTTCAACTCCACAACGATCCTCTGTTCAACCCCCGTCTTTATTCGCGATTGAATGTGATTTCATGAATGACACTTCACTGTGAGCAGAAGGGACAAAGGTCTGGGACAAAGTAAACAACTTCATTCAAGCATTCACAAAAGCTTTATGATTGTAAAAGAAATTAGTGGCCCAGATGTGATTCTTGTTCACCATTTTCCACAGGATAAGAAGGATGGAAATTTCCTCAGTCTCCATCCAGCTATTGTATATGCTTGAATGCCGTACTTTTACTTTGTCCCAAGCCTTTGTCCCTTCTGCTCACAGTACATCTATCACCAACCATCTATCAGGATTAAAAATCTGGTTCATATTTTTTGATGATCATTCTATTGTAGCACATATTTCAGTCGTCCTCCAACACATCCAATTCACACGTGTATTTCATGATTAAAGAACAGAAGTATACACTCTTAAATGGTCTCTAAAATGCTATTCCACTTAGAATTATATCATAATTTCCACAACGATCCTGCAATCTCGCGTAATTGTGATGAATTAGAAATAATTAGTCTTGATTTCTCCTTTAATCTGACAAGTAAAAGGGTAAATGTAGTTAAAGGGGAACTTCACCCAGACACTGATGTTTGCTCAGTGGATGAGGAAAAATACAATGGTCAATCCGTGAAAATTGGAGCAAAATCCGACAATCCATTCTGAATTTTCAAAGTTTTGATTAATACTCCGAATGGGCTCCTCAAATTGGCAACTTACAGGCACAAAATGGCTGCCAACATGGAGAACTCTCCATTCCCTTTGTACACAAAATTTCACATTTTCTTCTTTTTCTAGAAAAGTAGACAAAATTGTACTTCTCTCTTTAAATATACATGTAATATGGACATTTGATTCTGCATGCATTTCAGAATGAATTTTATTGATTTATTGTCTACTTTTCTAGAAAAAGAAGAAAATGTGAAATTCTATTATGTATATACCAAGTGCATGGTGAGTTCTCCATGCTGGCAGCCATTTTGTGCCTGTACGTTGCCAATTTAAGGAGCCCATGAGGGGTAAATCAAAACTTTTAACATTCATAACTTTTGAATGGATTGTTGGATTTTACTCAAATTTTCATAGTTTGACCATTGTATTTTTCTTCATCCACTAAGAGTGAATCAATGTCTGGGTGAAGTTCTCCTTTAATGGTAAAGGGTACGCTGTACACAAGTATATGCAAGTGTTTCAAAATACACAATTAAGGAATTTCTGATTGATTTCTTTCAGTTTCCTCATGGATTGCACGTATGCATTTAATGACTTTGTTTCAAAGATAAGTTAGCCTACCTGCGAGTAACTACAATAATTCAGCGTCCTGCACGTAAAACCACTGTAAAATTAATTTTCATAACGAAAAACATTTGCTTCTAGGTTCTAGGCCTTGTAACAAAGATTTGCGTATAATTGCTCAAAATTTGAAAGAGTCTTTTTGATTGGTCAGTCTATTGAACACAGTACAGATCCAACAAAGATCTTGATTAGCAATTTTGATGGCCAACCACAAACGTTAAGGTTATAGGGTCGTGGGCAAGACATACTTTTGTTGTAAAAAGAAATGCTTAAAAAAAAAAAAGATTTTCATAAAGAATTTTTGTAATAATGAAGCATTTTACTTATTACGAAAAATATATGACATGTAATGATCAAACAAAGATTTAAAAAAACTTTGCTCTGCTGATCCTGGCAGGTATTAAAAGATTCATTAACGAATGCTTTTTACTATTGACTGGAACTTTCTGTTGTCTTATAAATTACAAATTATAATTGGAAACATTTTGCACCAATTTTTATTCCAAATCATATTTCACAACAATTCATTATAGACTGTAGCATGCATCATGGCTTTCCAAAACTAGAGTAATTCTATTCAATTCATATTTATTTCATTCAAAAATAAAAACCACTTTCATATACAAGGTAAAATATACAAATAAATTCGAATGAGGAGACAGCTAGAAAGAACAGAGTCTTGTGAGATGCTGCCACCAAATTCNCTTCCTTCCATAGATATAGATAAACAAGAAAACATTCAGCCTGAGAGATAGGCTAATGTGGCGTGTCAAAGAATGTTTCATCAATGGAACCTCACGTACGCCAGCGGAAAGGAAAACATGACCTATAGTCTTGAAATCAATGGAGCATCAGGATATTACAGTTCAAATATCAATAAAATACAAATAAATGCAAATAGAATTATGGGGGCAAATCCACCTGCTCATTTTGGAAATGGAAAGATGTTGTGTAATTAGCATAGATGCTAATGATTCCATAATGTGCATGTGGTGTATTTTCATATGAATTCAACGCTTTCCTTTTAAGATGAATGACAGAGATTGTGGTTATTGTGACATTTGCTCGTACTTTGTGCTTTATTCATATTTCCAAAGCGTTAGCATGTCTAATTAAGACATGGCCATTGTCATTAAACATTCGTGAAGGGAATTATGACAACTGCAATCAGATATCTAAAAAAAAAGTAAGCTTGTTTGTAAGGGTATGAAACAAAGGATTGCTTATAACCTTGGTATTTGTATTTTTGTTTTCATTATTTTAATCTATGGAATCTATTTTAGGAGACATTTATTTTTATTAGCCATCAAAACAACTGAATGTATGACATCCCCATCAACCAATTTCTTTTCCTCAAAGATATGTTTTATGTTGTTGAATATTATTTTCATATATATCTTCTTTTTAATTTTTCTTTCCTTGCACAGTTCCAATGGTTGACTTCAAGTACGGTGTTCGGTGTTGATGTTTGTGTTGAGAGAGCAAAACGGTCCGAAAATCGAGCTCCAACACCGTTGGTCAGGGTACAGAAGTGATACAGAAACGACCGGAAATACGTCAGAATCTTGCGAGGTCTACCCCAAACACCGGCAGACTTCAGGTTTGGTGTTGAGACTGGTGTTGGTTTTGCTGCAACACCAACACCATCATTCAACACCGTACTTGAAGTCACCCAATCTATACATCAGATGCATCATCCACTAACAATTTTTGTGGTCTTAATAAATTGAGGGATCAATCGCCACATATCTCAGAATAATTTGATGAATTTCACACCTTCATATGATCATTATCCCTCACCCATATTCCATTTATATGTGGTCAGCTATAAACCGCAAACCACATACACAACATTCGCCTCTAGGTAGCCTGCAAGCATAAACCCTATGGCTGTAGTTCATTTCAGTTCTGCCTACAGTCAAACCTGTCTATAGTGGCCACTTAAATTGATTTCCTCCAGTTGAAAATGCATGGTATAGAACCTGTCTATAGAGGCCATCTGTCTTCAGTGGCCACTTTTTCTGTTTCCCTTGGGTGGCCTCTATAGACAGGTTTGACTGTATTTGGAAAGAATGGTATGCTCAGAAGGAAGTGAAGAATAGCTTTTAAAAATAAAAAAATTGCCTGCCAAACTAGTGACAAGTCATCCTTTATAAGGGAAGCACAATATTTCAAATACGCATCTGTGTTTCTGTTTTGAAGCTTGTCTGTGACAAGAATTGCCTCCCTTTGAAGCATCTACTTATTTTGTAATTGAAGCCTGAGGAAAATGAAGGATGTCCAAGGACATTTATAATTGGATGCACAATCCTGAAATTGAATGTCCAAAGGAATATGGTTCTCATTAAGCAAGTGCAATTAATCGCAAAAAAAAAAGGAATCGCTTTGAAGTGTAAATAAAATCCTGAAATAATGCATTAATCAGCAATATGAAATAAAAGACCCCACCCCTCCACCAAAAAGAAAACCTTTAACCAAATTTGAAAAGATCTCTGCTCCTCCGATTACATACATGTAGGAAGTACTAACTCGTTTGCATCTGCCAAACTATGCATATTAATTATGGAACAAAGGCCCCATGACCCCTCTCACCAGAGTATTGTCTATCAATGCAGCTTAGAGAAGGGGACATCATCACTGACATAAGATCCCCTCAGCCTGACCCCGATTACAAAGGACAACCTCTTGCTTTTATTCATACTCTATACGAAGATGTACTGTACATGTGTACAAGGATCTTCAGCAATTGATTAGTCTCACAATCAAGACTCTTGATCTCATTTTCAAAGTGTACGCATGGAGCGAGAGAAAGAAGTAACATCAACAACATAAGATCCCCCGCAGAGCGTGACCCCTATATTGAAGGACAAGCACTCCGCATTAAATATAGCCATACTCTATACGAAGATGTACTGTTCATGTACATACAAGGGTCTCCAGCAATCAATTAGTCTAACAATCAAGACCCTTGATCTCATAAGGAAGCGAGAGAAGGGGGCAACCATACTAACATTAGACCCCCACAGCATGACCCCGATTTCAAAGGACAACCGCTCGCATTAAAGGGGAACCAGCCTTTGGAATTATCGTGCTCTCATTGAATGAGGAAAAATCAGATGAACAAACTTTGAAAATTTGAGCAAAATCGGACAACCCGTTCAAAAGTTATGAAGTTTCAAAGTCACTGAGATACGACGATCCCTATCGCTGACGGAGATCCGTGCGATCGGCAAATTCGATGGAATCTGTGACGTCATGTCGGACAACTTCTCATTCACTTTGTACATAGAATTTTTTTTAATGGATTCATGTAAAATTTAGAGTAAGGTTGCAACATCATTATTCTCAAAATACATGCAGAATCAATACAGAAAAGCAATACCCCAATCGGAAATTGGCATTTTGTTGACTTTTCCGAAAAAGGGAGAAAATGTGAAAAATTGTATACAGAGTGAATGAGGAGTTGTCCGACATGACGTCACGGATTCCGTCGAATTTGCCGATCGCATGGATCCCCATGAGCGGTAGGGATCGTCATATCTCTGTGACTTTGAAAAGTCATAACGTTTGAACGGGTCGTCCGATTTTGCTCAAATTTTCACAGTTCGTTCATCTGATTTTTCTTCATTCAATGAGAGCACGATAATCCCAGGGGTGGGTTTCCCTTTAAATATTTCCTTCTACATAAATGTATGAGATGTAGTTTTGTGAGTGCAACCATGGGTGATTTTGCAAGGGTATGCAATGACCAATAGGTCTCACAATCAAGACCATTGATCTCATCTAAATGCAGCAAGAGGAGGGGGCAACACATGACTGAAATAAGATCCCCACAGCGTAACCCCGATTTTGAAGGTCAACCGCTCACATTAGATATGTCCCTCCTATGTACAGAGATGTATTTTGTCAGTGCACCCATGTGTGATTTTGCAAGGGTCTTCAGCGATCAATTAGTCTAAACGATCAAGACCCTAGAAGTCTCGACAGCGCAACCC
>BQKZ01006078.1:4642-18807 GCA_036244855.1 Temnopleurus reevesii | reverse complement strand
GCGCGCCTGCTCATCAGAAAAATATTTGGCTCAGATGTTTGGCAATTCATATTTGAATTTCTTTCCTTATGCATATTCTGCAACGGTTGGCGTCTCCGTAGATGTCTCCTCAGTCAAGTTCTCTGAAACATTTATCAATCCGTGGTCTATAAGCAGACATGTCACACAGAGCTCCGAACTCCATAGATTCAGATCATGCCCTAAGTTTTTTGATTTGAAGGTGTATGATTGATCTTTTAATATCCCGCCGCAAAACATTGCTGATTCTTGGGCAAACCGTGTAATTCAAGTTGGTTGAAAGGCCATTCAATTGAGTCTACTATGGTCTTTCTATGCTTCTGTATGTGTAAGAGTTGATAGCCCGACTAAGGAGAAAAGAAATCGATAAAAAAAAACAGAAAAAGAAATGGCCCAAGTATTCACTAATCCTGATCTTCTTCTTTACAACAACACAAGCATATGGACATCGTGCCTTTGCATCGGCAGGGCCGTCGTTATGGAACCAGCTACCTGATCAGCTTCGCAATATTGAAAGCTCTTAAGACCTATCTGTTCTGTAAATAGCTTTCTTTTCTGTACACTGGTCAGGAGCTTCGTTTGGTAATGGCTCCCCTGCCCATGCAAGGGCATGGCCAAATTATCTATATGTATAAATGTTTATTGTGTATGTTACAATATTTGTTTGTTTGTAAAGCGCATAGAGAATTTCCCTAATTATTATGCGCTATATAAATTTCTATTATTATTATCATTATTCCATAAATCTTTTCTCTTGTACAGGATGTGCCAGTTTGAGTGATATCATGCCCTCGATGGTCGTTCATGAATCGTACTATCAAAACGCAAAACTTTGAGGTATGACACTATAATCCTTGAATTAGCTTATCTTCTCAGACCCTGTAGTCTTTCCAGATTTTCAAACATCTTGCTATAATAATAATAGGTTCATTTATATAGCGCAATCACTATATGCATTATATTCTACTGCGTTTGATACTAGGTACAATGTACCATATTATTACCCTGGCTATAACTTCCGAGCAAGCCAGTCAGGCGCTCAAGCGTTCCAAGGAATAAATTCCTGCCAGACTATTGCAAAGAACCAAGAGAGGGCGCTATCACGACTGCCAGATGGTCTGTGTGAAGTGAATGGTGAAATACCATACAATAAACAAAAAATGATTTGGCAAAACCCATATGGTGGGGAATTTTCTTGGCTTTGCTATATTGAATGAAAATCGATTTGTCACCTTATATAAAAAAAAATTTGCTACTTTGTGGGTTTTGTAAAATAATTTGTTTTCATCGGATATTATTTCAGCGTTCACTTTACACGGGCGATCTGGCAGTTGTGAAAGTGCTCTTCTCGTTATTTTTGCAACAGTGTCGGAAAAACGAGATCTAAATAAAAATTGAAATACTCCTGATCGATAATGTTTGAAACATAGTCAACCTTGCATAACTCGAATCTCTTGACATTCAAGAAATTGCTTTGACTAAGAGAAAATTTGACTTACTCCTCGTAAAAGCGAAATAATATAAAGAGAACTTGAAACAGAATTATAAAGACCTTCTACTTATAGGAGGTCAACTTTGGCGAGGTTGACTGTATCTTCTAGACATCAATGTGAGTCAAAGTGACAAAGGCCTGGTAAAAAGTAAATCTGTAACTTCCATTCAAGCACTAACAATATCCAGATGAACACAGAAGAAATTTCCATCCCTCTTATTCCACAGGAAAATATTGAACAAGAGCCACACCTGAGACTTTCTATTGTGTTCACGAAGCTCTTGTGAATGCTTGAATGAAGTTGTTTACTTTAGTAGTAATAATAATAAATAATAGGAATACTGGTATCCGCCAGGCTCTGACGCTCATGGTGCTCAACAGAAAACACTACATTACAAAGACATAATTGAATGATGATAATGAATAATAGGAATACTGGTATCTGCCAGGCTCTGACGCTCATGGTGCTCAACAGAAAACACTACATTACAAAGACATAATTGAATAATAATAATGATTATTATCTATATGGGAGTTTTAAGCCGTACAATATTAAGCCATGTTGTACGGCTTCAATTTTACGCTTGCGCAAAGCAGTGACCAGCCTTCTGGTATATGTAAAGATAATAATAATTATATTGGATGGCTTCATTTCATGAAATACCGGGAATATTGCACTCGTTAGGGCCAATATTGCACTCATCTTCGATTCGTGCAATATTGCCCTAACTCGTGCAATATTCCCTGGTATTCCATCTATTGCCATCCAATATTATATAAATAATATGAATACTGGTATCTGCCAGGCTCTGACGCTCATGGTGCTCAACAGAAAACACTACATTACAAAGACATAATTGAATAATAATAATGAATAATATGAATACTGGCTTCCGCCAGGCTCTGACGCTCATGGTGCTCAACAGAAAACACTACATTACAAAGACATAATTGAACTACTAAACAACTTGAAATAACTTTGTCCCAGTCCTTTGTCCCTTCTTCTCCCATTGCATGGATGTGTAAAATGAAAATCATGTATCTATCAAAGTCATATATTTTGGCAAATAGAGGTAATATTATTAGTTACACCCTGCTTGTTCATGTAATACGGGAAATATCACCCTTCTGGTTCCATATTTCATGAGGCCGCAGGCCGAATGTAATAAGGAACCAGAACGGTGATATTTCTCGTATTACTGTAAGAACAAGCAGGGTGCAACGATTTTATCTCTTAAAGTGTAAATATGAAAGTGTAAACATTATGCGCATGGAACTGATGTGCGCTTGTATGCGCACGGATCAATTATCACACACGTTCTTAAATGCGCGCGCCTTGTAGTTTTCCAAGTGATACGGGTTGATATCACTTGATCAAAATTGCAACTGCGCATGCCCACAACGATCTTAAAAATGATAGAAAAGATCAAAACAACAACATCTGCAAAACAAAAACAAGTGATACGGGGTGATATCACTTGTTTCATCTTGAAAACGAAATAAAAGAGAAGATACGGGATTATCTCTCAGAAGAATTGACCAGTAAGCTTACAGAATTTATCAAAATTACAGCTCACTAAGTGATAAATATATATTTTTTACCTTGACCGAACTTATGCAGTTGATGAAGCATTCAATGCTATTTCATGATCTTGGCTCACTTCCGTATTACACTATGGTTCTAAGGGGGTGTTGCTCAGAATCAACTGCAAATCAACTGCAACTTTGGAAATTGTAACGCGCATTTTTATTCGCGCGCGGTGTGCGCATGTAACAAGACGCGCATGAAACAATGATTTTGATTGGCGTATTCTGATCAACTGCAACTTCCGATCAATCGCAACCTTTGAGCGACACCCCTAAATGTTACATGTATAGTATAGAGGGCATTATATACCCATTGTATGGCATATGATAAATCATATTTATTACATATTTATACAATTTGGTTTATCTGTTTATTTCAGTCGAATATAATGCTATTGTTGAACTATTTGGGCATTGATTATAAACAATGTATTTTTAGAGACATTATGTAAATGTGATGATTTATATGATTACAGCTCTTTAAATATATTAGTCTAGAATATTTTACCATGAGAGTGTGCTGGGATAGAAAATTGTTTATAATGGACATTCGTTTATGATTTACTTGGGAATTATTTTTGTATTGTTTGGGCATTGTAAACTTTTCATATGCAGTCTGTTTTTGTTTTGAATCACATCATGTAGATTTACTTGGGCATTATTTTTGTATTGTTTGGGCATTGTAAACATTTCATATATGTTTTTGTTTTGATTCACATCAAGTAGATGTGATGAAAATTATAATTATTCCACTTAAAATGAATTAGATGGGAATGTGTTACTATAAAAATATCTTTGGGTGTAATGCAAAATTGAATTAAGCATTGCGTGGCTTAGTGGTTACTGCATCTGCCTAACGACATTAAGGTTATGGGTTCAAACTGAGCTCCGGTCGAGTCATTCCAAGGATTTAAAAAATGAAACCTTCCGTATATTGCAAGAACTGATGCAAACCTTCATGAAAAGGTGCAATCTGTGACAATTAAAACCAGAAAAGTTGCAATGTTGTACCCTTTTTGTGTATACGCTCAGTAAAAGAGGTACATGAAGGGTGCAAAGTCCAAAAAGTGCAATATTATACCTTTTCACAGCCTTAACCGAACACTGTGTTATGTTATGGAGTCATTGTTGGATATATTTTAAAGTCACTATTGTTTATGCATGAGACCATGGCATGAGCAGATAATCGAAACTCAAGGAATCCCTCATCCTCAAAGGCACAGGTTTGAATTCGGGGGATCGACTATAGTTGTAAGCTTTTCGCCGCTAGAGAGCGTGGATCAAATGCTTAATTTTGATTGGTCCACCCCTGACCTGACCTGGCGGGTATCGATTTCCGGTTGTGACGGGTACTTCCGGTATAAATTACATGCGCCACGTTCATTCCTTTCGCAGTTATACAATACACGGACAACTTCAATCTGAAAACAAATTTCATTAATATCATCTGTAATATTCCTTTGCTTTGGTGATTACATCAAACAGTGAACGTGGCGCATGTAATTTATACCGGAAGTACCCGTCACAACCGGAAATCGATACCCGCCAGGTCAGGTCAGGGGTGGACCAATCAAAATTAAGCATTTGATCCACGCTCTGTAGCGGCGAAAAGCTTACAACTATAGTCGATACCCCGAATTATCTGAATACTATGTAGAATGCAAAATCATACCTTTTGGGTGGTTTGATTTTCACCAGATAGGTGCAGTATTGCAGCCCAAAGGTGCTTCTAGTGTTTTATTTATTTGCTCCTTTATTCCTAAGTTATAAGTGTGTACAGGCAAAGACCAACTGCTTTGGGAAATAATTCTCTCGAGTGAGAATTGGGCAACATTTGTACTTTCATGCTGGGGCGAGAATAAGGGATTCACATTTAGAAATATTAATATGAGCTTGAGGGAGGCATGCATGTAGTGGCATCGTGGTGAAGTGGTTCTTACACTGGCCTTTCAACCAGATGGTTATAGGTTCAAATCCCACCCATGGCGTTAATTTCCTTCAGCAAGAAATTTATCCACATTGTGCTGCACTAGACTCAGGTGAGGTAAATGGAGATGGCAAGAAGAAATTCCATGTAATGCTGAGTGCTGTATTAGTTCCCTGCTAAAGCCGGATAATAGTGAGTAAAAAACTTTCAGGGCCATGAACACTCATAAGGTGGACCTGTGCGCTGTACAAGTAGCCACTATTATTCTTATTACAGTTGTATTATGTTTTAGTCTGTTATAATCATCTTTCTTGGAGATGCAGGGGATATTCCATGTTAATTTGACTGTTTTCCTTTACTTTATTACGAAACCTTGTGTACCTCATCTGTTTTTATTTTGATATTATGGAATTATTTACATGTATGTCAACTCATTTATGTGTCAAAGCATCAATATCTGGATACTAAAATAGACTAATTTGTTGTATAGTTTGCCAAAATCAGTATTGGTTTCAGTTTCAGGCAAACTTTTGAAAAGTAATCCTGCTTTGAAATGAACATTTAATGTATAAACTTGATAAACTCTGCTGTAACGAGTGAGTAGAAAATAAGTCCCATCTTTTTAAGATGATTCGTTTTGGGTCAAAAAAATGTTATGATGGATCAAATACTAGTCATGTATTCTGGTAGAGAAATCTTTCCTTTGCATTCTGTTACTATTTTTACAAAAAAGCACCACATCGTGGGGAAATGATTATTCTGCCAAAATTCATCATTCGATTCATCGTAACACTTTCATACTTCAAACTATACATCTTCAAAATAATGGGACATTTATTTCTCACTCTTTACAAAGCCATTCAGAACCGAAATGATTTTAGTAATGACAATTACGAATACTCATATTGGCACCACTAGATTTTTAAGAATTCTATTTTTACAATATTTTGATTCCATGTAGTGCTGCTTTAAAGCACTCCCATTTGTCTATTTTTGTTGAAAGTGAATTATGCCTATTACATGGCAAAATGATGATTTTTATTATTTTCTGTAAATCATGCCACCTGCCAATTTTTAAAAATGTTATTTATTATTTTTCCTGGAAGATTCCCAGCTTCAAATCATGACCCCTGTCTTTCAAGTTAAAGATATATTCTGGTATTTGTTAAAAAAATAAAATAAATGTTCACAGAATCGCACAAAATGTGAGAAGAATGTTCAGAACTATGAGTAAATAATATGTGCCAAAGTGTTTTGCAAGAAAATGTATAATGGCAGAGAAATGTGCAAATAAAGGGTCAAAATTGGGCCATGTCGGGCCGACAGATTTTATACCAGTCCCACGCGCTGCTTCCTGTGTTTGCTGCAGTGGACAGAGCATGTGGAGAATGTCATTATTTCGCTTTTAACCTGTTTGAGGTTATCATATTAGTTTTCCCTTGTCTACACAAGTCACGTTGTGCTTTGTTTGTAACATAAGATTATTTTAATCATTCATTTGTCCAAATTGAAGTTCTTTGCAAGTACTCGATATTCGCTTTAAGTACCATATTTCCAGCCATGTATCAATAATTTGAAAAAAAAATCAATATATTTGTTTCTGTGTATGATGGCATGCTATTCGGTTGGTCATGTTCACGTACATTATTTTCATATATATATTGCCATACAGAATGTTCGATCTATATTTACAAAATAAATTTATATTTTATCAAGACTTTGCACGATTTTTGTTATGATTACCATTATCAGCTGGAATACTTTCCTGTGCAGATGTTTCTTGCAGAAAAACAGCTTGTAGCTGATAGCAGGCTTTAACCTTGATTGAATTGATAAAAAACATTTATGAGATGTTTTTTTTTAAGTTATCCATCCGTTGTTGGTTGTAAATGATTCCTTGTTGAATGAAATAATCTTAAAATCATCATAAACAGATTAATTTTTTTTAAGTTCAAAGAGCTCTTGATAAACGGTATAATATTCGAAATAACAATCTTCCCCACCACCCACCCACACTCTAATCATTTTACTTCACCTCCCTGCGTTGCCAAATTTATTGATATATTTCTGATATGATTAAAATTAGATTGAAGACTTGATCTAGGCGAGGAAAAAAAGTTTTAAAGTAAATTGGACAATAAATAAGAAAGTTGTGAAAATTCAAATATGGATATACCTCAACAGTGATTTTCACGCAAACTGAATAATGCTACACACTTCTCTGCAAGTAGTTCATTATGTATTGTTGTTTAAGAAAATATAAGAACACTCTAACGCAACAAACAAAATCAGTTGATACGTACATGGGTGCAGATACATTTATTGATTCAGCCTTTTCAATATTTTTGTTAGATATATGCATAAAAAATTGATTCTTAAGAACGACAATCTATGAAATTACAGTTGAGAAGGTGCAGGAACTATGTCATACCACGTGGCCGAAATTTGCCAATTTGCATGAAAATCGCTGTTCAATTCCTATATAATAGAAACTTACTCATTCATTGTCTGGTTTAAGCCCCGGTCACATAGGACCCCGGAAGCAACACGATTCACCCCGACTCGTTGTTCTGAGGCAGTTAACTGTGAATTAACAAAGAGTCGGGGTGAATCGTGTTGCTTCCGGAGTCCTATGTGACCGGGGCTTAACTTCAAACTTTTTTTTTGTTTGTCTGCTTTTTCTTGTTCCCGTCAAATCAAGATTTTTCTGGCCCAGATCCAGTCTTTAATTTTGTTTATTAAGTACAAATTATCTGGACTCAAATGTCAAACTGATTTAGCAAACTCCCAAAGACAAATATATATCAGATAAGCGATAACGAGTTATCTATGAAACGGTAAAATATTGCAAAGAATGTATAGGAAAATTATGGTACGTATAATATTTGTTTATTTCAATCATCAATATCAAAACTGAATCGCAATGTGGGAACATTATCAAATCAAAACCTAAATCAAGCAAATCGTATATTTGCACAGGTCGATTAAATGTTTATCTGTAAACTAAGGTACAGTTCGTGTACGTGCCTGTCAACCAATAAGATTTTACTTTATTCATGAACACTCTGTTGCTAGAAAGCAAGTAAGATTTCTTATTTTAATTTGCCAATTTGCATGAAAATCACTGTTCAATTAAATAAATTGAAATGTTTCTTATTTATTTCTTATATAATGGAAACTTTCTTATTCGTTGTCTGGTTTACTTCCAACTTTTTTTTATTTGTCTGCTTTTTCTTGTTCCCGTCAAATCAAGATTTTTCTGGCCCACTAGGTCCAGCCTTTAATTTTGTTTATTAAGTACAAATTATCTGGACTCAAATGTCAAACTGATTTAGCAAACTCCCAAAGACAAATATATATTAGATAAGTGCGATAAAGAGAAAATCATGTGAAGTAATGAATCGATTTATTGTGATTATCAATATCAAAACTTTACCCCAATATGGCAGAATTATTAAGTAAGCAAAAAAATCGTATATTTGTCCAGGTAGATTAAATGATTATCTGCTGAGCGAAGATACACTACATGCTTGTTAACCAGTAACATCTTATCTTACAGATATAGAAAAGTGCGTTTACACAGTTTTATGTAAAACGATAAAACATTCCTGAAGTGCATGTAGAAATTGTTTGATATGTACTGATTTATTTTGATAAACAATATCTAAACTGGACCGAAATAAGGACAAACTATTAAATCAACGACTAGATAAAAACATATCGTATATTTGCCCTGGTTGATTCGATTAATTGATGATACATTACATATATGCTAAATGCTAAATACTAAAAATTTATTTGTTAGAAAACAACAAAGTCGGATTGCTTTAGAAAAACATTTTTTTTCTTAAAATACTGGTTATGTATTTCGTGTTGTTTTTCAGAAGTTTTGGGTGAGAGATTTTGAGTGAAATATAATACAGTTGAAGCTCAGTATAAAGAGATCTGAAATAACAAAATGTCTGCTAAAAAGGTACAAAATCTGTTCCCAGCTCTTTATAAGCTATTGTTTTTTTTAACTCTGCTATAAGGTGCTCCTTATAGCATAAACTATAAACTCCTTCTTCCTCAGTGTCATCTGCCTGTGGAACGATCTCCCAGCCAATGTCACATCATCGTCTTCGCTTGAAGTATTCAGAAGACGACTGGCAGGGTTGACGCTGCGCAAGGACTAGAAGGAGGAGTACGTTTTTACTCGCACAAGGAGCACTTTCAGCACAAACTTTTGTATAAATAAAGTCTTATTTGGAGCTCAATAATACAACACGACACACAAGCACCGCACAAAGTACGATATTACTCTTTCCAGAGGAATGTACTCACATTGGAAGAAGAAGAAGAAGAAGAAGAAGATTACTGCTATAACTAGGTATTTTCAATGGTCCCAAACACCTCCTTATACTGAGTTTCCACTGTATTGATACGTCTGTGGGTGAAAATAAGATCTGTGTCTCCTTTTTGTACAATTAAGATATTTGATCTTGAAATGTTAGAAGTTATGTAAATTATATAGATTCCAAATAGAATCGGAAATTTTATGGGGCAATAATTTTAACTCTAACAGAGTATGCCTTCCAAGCGCGGTGGAACAATTTTTTTTTTTTTAGGGGGGGGGGGGGTAAAGCGAAAAGGGGGCACTTAATTTATGACGTTGCCTTCAGTCATGTTCCAAACCTCATCAAGACTACAAACAAGAAAGTAGTTCCAAATTATTTTTGGAAATATTTTTTTTTATAATACGGAATTTATCAGTGAGAAGTTTACCACAAACTTCTTGCTCGCTTCTATATGAGCATCAGCAGATCAGTGTTACCGAGAAAATACTGAGAACGCATCAAAATAATGGAGGAATGTAACCTTTCACAATACTGATAGGTCCGTTTTTCAAATTGTAATTGAGGAAAAACTGAAATATTCTGTTTCAACTTTGCGTTACAGTTGCTTTTATCAATTACTATTATGGTATCTGACGGGTTTTTTTTTTTACATTGTCGGTTTTGTTGTTTTTTAATGATTTTTAAAAGGAACATAATTCTTAGCAGCCAGCCTTTATTGATCATATTCAGAACCCGAGAGCCATTATTAGGAAATCGACCGAAGAATTCTTGTGCAAGTTACCATTCAGTTTCAACGTTCCAGGGAGCAGTAATTTGTCAAATTCTTCTTTAAATCAACGAAGAAACACTGATGTCACAAACCTCGACACCCTATTTAAACAAATGCGACATTAAACAAGAAGTACTTCCCTTTTGTGTGTTTACTTTGATTGTAATATTTACAGTACAGATCGAGGTAATCTAGATTGTATTGGCGGACGTAATAGGGGAACACCCACTACCGACCGTCTTACGCAATGCCCGGGAGTTAAAGTTTCACAAAGCAATGCATGTACAAGTTGCAATACATACTTGTAAGTGATAAAATTAATAAGTTTAAAGACACTGTTTAACATTGCGGTTGCACAAAAAAATCTCAAACCAAGCTGTCTGTCTCATCTAAATATATTCATATAGATATTGCTCGATTTATTCAACAGCGGATGCAAAAATAAAGAAAGTTATACATGCACTATCAAGATATATATATGAACATTGCATTAAAGCGTAGGACCCACGCATTAATCCATGGAGGCCTATATAGGGATGCGACGTTTTACATTTTCGTTTGTTTAAAGCACTAAACGTTGATTTTAAAGCCTGATATTTTCCCAGTTTAGTTTGTATGTACCATCAATCTTTCAGATAACCTCTATCATCTGGTAGTTGAGAATTTTTAAATGAAAACAATGTTAAACAATGGCTTTAAGGTGGAGTCTTGCTTTAATTCGTTTCAGTGTTCAAAGACTTGGTCTGGGTCAGAACTATCTCTCTTTGATTAAATGCAGAAATATCAGTTTAAAAAAAATGTAAGTAAATCGGACAATAAATAAGAAAGTTATCAACATTCCAATTATATAATTAAACAGTGATTTTCAGATAAGTTTAAAAATTTTGGTTACGTGATATGAAGTGTGTCACGTACTTTTCTGCAAGTAGTCTATTGTATCTCATTGTTTTAACTTTTAACGCAAAGATAATTGTCTTTTCTTCGTCGATAAATGCATGGATGTAGGTACATTTATTGATTCAACCTTTCGAACTTTTCAGAATATTGATGAACAGATTATAACGTGTTCTTAATATTTTATGATACTTTCAACCAAAGAAAAAATTCTTTCCCAAACCCAGCCTTTAATTCAAGTCGATGTAAGATTATATGTTTTAACATTTTTATCTCGTCGCCTAATGTTAACACTGATTCGTTGTTAAAAGAAGAGTCGAGTACCCCCAACGTAATATTTTTTCAACAGGGTCAGAGAAATCAGATGAAGTGGAAAAAGTTTGAGAAAAATCGGACCACTAACAAGAAAGAAATGAATGTTTAAATATTTAGACAAATTGGCAATTGATGATGTCATACGTACAGAACTGACCAATAATTATATTGGTATCCATGTTATAAAAGGTTATTTCTCCCCCGAAATATGATTTCCGAAAAACTGTAACTGGACGATATCTTCATGATAGATATGTAGATCCCATATTTGCTTTTTTAGATTCACACAACCTTTGTATCTTTCTGTAGAAATGATAATTTTTGCACCATAGATGAAGAAAACTGGTTAGTATTGCACTCATGCATGATGTCACCAAAATTGGCAACATTTTTCATCGATTTGCTCATTTTTTTTTCAAATCTTAAAAAAAAAATCATAACTTTTTTGTGTTCTGCTCACCAATTTTTTCTCTGCTCCCATTTAAAGTAACACCCGGTTCGTGTAATCGTTATATAATGCAAATATATGAGGTGGTTCAGGAAATATGCATTTTGTAACATTTTACCATAACCCATTACACTTACTTTAAAATATTGTTTAAATTTAAGATACACATTTAAAAGGTTGGAAGAGTGACAACCTTTTCAAAATGGCAAATTTATATTTCAGACGTGTTAGATTCAGTCGTTCAAGTGTTGGATTTAGCATTTATAGGGTGTAAATTTAACTCTCGAGCCTTTTTTAATGTTAATGTAACATTTGCGTTTTTAGAGTTTATTTTAAAGATATTGGTGAAAAAAAAACCGGTTCCCGGAATTCAAACATTTATGGCGTGTTATGTTATAATATAGGGCAAATTACACTAACAAATTCAATATATATATATACTTAGATGCATGAATGTTTTCCTTTCCAAACAATTTATGCCCCTAATGAATATAATGGGAAATATTACGGAGGTGTATAGGAAGGAATGGCGTAAAAATTGTTCATGTTATCTGGTACCTTCTTGGTTAAATGTTGGTTTAAATGTCGACTCACACTTATGCGTTTTTAGCCTGCGTCGGCCCAGCGTTGTAGAAGATTAAAACGCTCCTCGAGCGCATTGACATATAGTATACGCTGACCAGACGGTGGATTGACGTTAGGCTTGCGCTAAAGGACCGTACGCCGAACGTCAGTCCACCGTATGTCCTGCGTAGTGTGCGTCCAGGGAGCGTCTTTAATTAAAAAAAAAAAAACGCTGTGCCGACGCAGGCTAAAGACGCAAAGGTGTGAGTTGGCCTTAGATGCCATGAACGCTACTGCCGTATAATACACAACAGTGAACTAAGAATTTTATTTTAGAAAATTAGGGACCAGTTTTCAAAGTGTTTCACTTCACTATAATATGGGCTTGCTTTAGATGACATGAATAATAAATGATGATGAAATCTTGTTCTGATTCATGACATTGCTTTTAAAATGTCATAATCGACAAAAGTCACAGAGGCGAATACAGTGAGACAAACAGCACCCCCCNTTCACTTTTAGAGCAACCAATCAGAATAGACCATTTTAGTGACGTCATACACATTTGAAAATGCTTTCATTGAATTCTACGCCTCAAATTACCCTAGGAAACCAATTTTCAAATCTCCATTTACATGGAAAGTATTTTTGTCGCACTTTCACCCCCTTCTGGCCCACTGTGCGCCGCAGCTACATCCGTTTTCTTTGCAGAGATCATCATTGGCCATACATGTACAATTGAACTTGCAATAGACATTGATCGTATTAAGTCTATGGCAAAACATGCACCGTAGATATACGATCACTTTTCAATCAATCGTATCTGTTTTATGTTTCAGGCCCCAGATCATACATATTCGACAGTCCAATAAGGTACGCTTTGCTTTGTGCAGTTGTAATTGAAAACAAATTTAAAACCGGAGACGTAATTTTTCTTATGATTCACAACTTGAAAACCTCATATAATCGTATTCGCTGCGTGTGGAACAACTGTCAAGATTCCTAGAAAATACATTGCAGCACCATGCAACCCCCCTGTGTGTGTTTTTTTTTTTTTTTTTTTTTTTTTTTTTTTTTTTTTTTTTTGCAGTGGGGCAAACTTTTGGACACATAGTCCAAATAATATAATAGGGTATTTTGATGACGTGATTGACCCGGGGCATGTTTTTGTATTACAATTACGTTGCAAGAAACCATCAAATGGGCCGAAGGGGTGGGGATATTCTGGCCTGTGTCTATGATTTTGTTAGTAATCCATACTAACATTCTTTTTCGGATAAGCGAGCAAAAGGGACAGAAATAATTATAAATTTCAAACTTACAACAATCCACAATGTGTGAAATATGTCATTTTGCTATGATTCAAAACTTGAAATATTGGTGTCATTTTTTTCCGTTTATGTGGAGAAAACCGACATTATTCCTAAAAAAATATAATATAACGCCATGCAACACTCATGTTTTTGAAGTCCGGAAAACAATTTTTGAATTCATAGTCCATAGGGTAATATGTTGAGGACATGTTTTTGTAAACGAACACGTTGCAAGAAACTATCAAATGGGCCGGGGGGGGGGGGCATTCTGACCTGTGTGTATGACTTTTCAACAAACATATTTTCGGACAAGCAAACAAAAGGAGAATAAGATAATAAGATTATTCGAATCAGCGAATAAACACTTTGCGAGGTAAATACAGATGACTCATAGTAAACAAGACTAGCTGGCGCAATTCCAAGATTTGCCGCGCCTGTCTGACGAAAGGCGGGAAATCGCATGGCAAAGCCACGCCCACACCAACAGCGCGATGATTGGCC
>BQKZ01006077.1:32574-45788 GCA_036244855.1 Temnopleurus reevesii | reverse complement strand
CCCCCGGACAGCTCACCCGGATGGCGAGTCATGAAGCTTGTCACCAGCGACAGCTAGTCAGCGCTGACTAATCCAACGAAATCCGTGATTTTTTATTGGATGAAAAGCACTATCGCTGACTGTTGCTATGGTAAATATCGAAGACTGATTGCTTGTCGCTGGCGTTACACTTCGTGAAATGCCATCCCCCCCCCCCGGACAACTCAACCGGTGGACAACTTTTTTTTCCTCAGGGGGTAGATATGTCCTCCCTTGGAGACGTCCTCCAGGAGAGTTATCCCCGGGAAAAGGACTAGGGTGCGTACAAATTTTCACACTTTTCCAAATATGTTGAATACAGTTCAAGATATTTTCGAAGATTTCATAATTAATTGATGCTAAATATTGTCATGAGTCAATGGAATAAACTAAAACTTTTACAGAACTTTCCAAAAAAAAACTGCAGATGCTTTGAAAATTACAACACAAATCGTGCAAATTCAACGCGTAATATCATAGATAGATAGATAGATAGATAAATGGTTTATTGATTAAAAAATCGTTGCAGCTAATGGCTGAATTATAATTTCAATTCACAGAGTAAAACATTAATGATACAGCATTATAAAAAGACATAAAATATAAAAATGTTGAGAAATAAAAAATCACGTTCACAACACAAACTCCACCAATATCCCCCTATATCTTATACACACACGGACACACACACACACACACACACACACACACACACACACACACACACACACACATACATACACACACACACACACACACGCACCTTTTCTCTACCTGTCTCAGACACACATACACACACTCTCTCACTGACTTTCTTTACCTCTCCCGAACTGTCTCTTTCACCTCCCCATACTCGCAAAATTTAGGCACATACAATGAAGGAAACATAAAAATTTGCGTTTCATCTACCAATAAAAAATCTAAACCACTGAAGAAATAATAAGAATTATCGAACCATATAATGAAATATACACTCAATTGCGAAAAAATGATTTTTCTTTTTTAATAACTGATGAATTTTACCTGATCAAATCATTGGTTTAATTAAAACCGGTTTGATAATTTCCTATTGATCAGAATGATGTGCGTTTGAATTCCCAAAGAAGTAGAAAAAAAGGTATACATGTCTGATTATTTGATTAACATGATTAATTTTAAGAATAAAGTATACCAGGAAAATGGCAGAAAATATATATTTGAAAAATTAACCATTTCATTAAAAGGTGAGTTAAGGAAAGGATAACTAAAATAGCCATTGCATTCTTAATTTAGCATATACGTATTTGAATTTCTGACATTAATTGCATGGGGATAGATAATTTCGAAATATCTATAACCAAATACACAGATGGCAATGTGCATGATAATTGTTGNATTTGAGTCGGCACGTTTTTGTTGCAGCCAGGATCTATTCTTATCATTATCATTATTTCTTTTTAACTTGTATTAAGTTTATTATGTATTGTTACCGCATAATTCTATTTGTGAGTTGCCGCTCTGATCGCTTAATTCCCGTATTCCTGATATTGTGTATGGCCGGTTCCCAAGAAGATGAGTAGTTTTGGTGTTTACTTCAGTAGTTTTTAATGTCAACTTATCTTCAATGTTGAATACATACCAGATTAAAAACAAATTACATGTATTCGTAAATAGAATAAAGAAAATTAAAAAGCTGTATAAGCTTTGACCTGTCCAAAGACAAACACTCTGGATAGATGTCATTCTCATCTTTCACAGTTTTCTGTCAGGGTTATCGGCGAGCGTGGCGCATAGCTGTCCGGTGGTCAGAACTATAGAGAGGCAATCGGCTAGAATTGCACCCATTTCCCTTCTAGACGAAGCTACATCAGCAGGCAGCCTAGCATCCTGATGGCACATGATTCTGGATAAAATCATATCCAATCTTTCACAAGTTTATCTCATTATCAGGGTCATGATATAATGATCGGTGAGCGAGAAGTCCAGTTGTCTAGCGATCCGAAGCAGAGAGGATCAATACCCATAGTTCTGCCTCGTAACATATCATGTCCACTAAATTCTTATTATTATTCGTAGTATTAATTATCAGGGTTATGACATGATGATCAGAGAAAGAGATGCCCAGCTCTCCGGTGGTCAGAAGCAGAAAGTCGCCATCGCAAGAGCTCTTGTCAAAAACCCATCCATCTTCCTGAATGAAACTACCTCACCACGCAGCCCAGCTTTCTGAAGGCAAATAAAAGTAAAACTTTTATTTTACCCCATTATCAGGGCTATGACACGATGGTCGGAGAACGAGGTGCCCAGCTCTCCGGTGGTCAGAAACAGAGAGTGGCCATAGCTCGAGCTCTGGTCAGAAACCCACCCATTCTCCTGCTCGACGAAGCCACTTCTGCACTGGACAGAGAAAGTGAGAAGGTCGTTCAACAGGCCTTGGATAAGGTAGGCTCATTATTCACAGCTGAGGATGTCATTCAAACATTGAGATTGGACAGAGTGACAGACTGTTGAATAAAGCCCCGATCACACAGGGCCCCCGGAAGCAACACGATTCAACACGACTTTTTGTTTAGGTCACAGTTAGCTGCCTGCGAACAATGAATTGTGTTGAATCGTGTTGCTTCCGGGGACCTATGTGACCGGGGCCTTAAACGTAACGGCCAACGTTCACTCATCTGTTATATACGAGCCTGTTGAAATGGAGATCATCGCCAACTTTACCGGGAGGAATTTTTAGATGCCAGACGTTATTTTCATCCTCCCTAATCATGCAATGAATAAGAAACAATTGCATACATTAACATTGGCGCATGAAGATCATATGGTAATCAGTATAATATGTTTAGTCGCCCATTGAAAACAATCATCGGAAAAATTTTAGAGTGCGGTGGTTTTACGAACACGGCAGCTATTGCGAAGAAAAACCCAGCATAGCAACACACACATGTCGTATATGCTGTTGAAATGTGTATCTATTATGTAAAAAATATGTCAATGTGAATGCTGATATAACGCTTTTGTGCACTAACGCTGTGTTTGAGTGCCGGTTCGTAAAATCACCAACGAGGTAATTAATGATGGTCATTTTACCTTTTCGAATCGTGCACGACAGCACCATTTTCGCAACGTATGTACACAAGAGTCAATCTAGTCTCGGGAAGTACTTGTGGCTTAATGGCTGTTATAATAATAATAATGATAATAATAATAATAATAATAATAATAATAATAATGATAATAATAATAATAAAAATAATAATAATAATAATAATAATGATAATAATACACAATATTTATATAGCGATTAATACAAAGTGTTTCTAAGCGCTCTGTGCATTATTATCCGGCTATAGCATGGCCACCATTCGGCGCTCACTGTATGCATTCAAGGATTTCTTCCTACCGGTACCCATTCACCTCACCTCGGTTGAGTGCAGCACAATCCCTTTACCCTTACTTATTTCATTTTTAGGCCTCTGAAGGACGCACAACAATTGTTATCGCTCATCGTCTGACGACCATCAAGAACGCTGACGTCATCTACGCTTTCGAGGACGGACACGTCGCCGAGTTCGGTGATCACGCAGAATTGATGAAGAGAGATGGAGTTTATAAACAACTTGTCACGCTACAGACGCTCGACGGTGCAGGTGAGGCGCTAAAACAAACAAACAAACAAACAAACAAACCGTCCATGTTTTTAAGAAGTGACGGGAGCAAGAGGGTATTATTACACGAAATGAGTTACAATTTCATTGAAACGTGCCCTTCTATAGAATTAATACGTTGTTTGATAGGTACCTGTCGAATTGGCGCTATGTTGGGAAATCTTTGTCGTCATGTAACAATACCCTTTGTCTCCAGTCACTTTGTGAAAACACGGACGAAACATACGAAAAAAACAAACGAAAGGAAAGGAAATGAAATAAAACGAAGCAGCAATGGAAGGCCTCGTTTTAAAAGGGACCATAACAATAATCGTACTGAACTAAAATTTATCACAGACTGTCTTAATTTTTCATTGATTTTTGGAACTGACCTTCTGTTACTCGTTTTGGGACATTGCAAGAACAACAGATAAAGTAAATCCTAACCGTCACCTTAGGATATTCAATCGTGAAATCGCAATTGAACAAGTGTTATTAAAACTGAAATGTCGTTGGATAACACGCCGTTGAGACGAAAGCATGCTGAACTTGGGATGGGGGTAGTATCCTTCTCCCGTAAACATTATCATATCACTCCTTTCCTCCTCCATTGGTTGCCTGTCGAACAGCACATTTATCTTCAAGCTTCTCCTCCTTATATAGGCCTACCATTGTACACATGGCTCTGCTCCTCAGTATAATACTTCTCTGATACACCAGTACATCCCTTTTCGAACCTTGCGTTCCCAATGCTCAAGTCTCTCGGTTGTACCTAAAGTCAAAACTAAGTGGGGGAACGAATGTTCAAACATGCTGGGCCATCTACTTGAAATTCCCTTCCACAAGTCATCAAAGACAGTAGCTCAGCTGAAATATTCAAACAGAATCTGAAACCCTATCTGTTTAGCATCGCATGTATTTGATTACGCCCTTGTTATTTGTCTTCCTCTTTTCTTGCAATTCCCCAAAGACCTCTCCCCCACGGGGTACGCATGTTAAAACTGCGAGGGATTTTTATCATAACTATCTTTTGAAATTTTCTTCTTTTCATAGCTGAATCGACTTCAGCAACATCGCCAGAAACAACGAAAAAGGATCCGATCAAGAGAGCACCTTCACATCAGATATCGCGTCAGCTATCCCGCCAAGTTTCCAGCGTCAGTTCAACAAAGGAAGTAAGTGTTGCAAGTATTATTTTTTTTTTATATAGGCCAATGCTTAATCCGTATCCTACAAGATAACCTCTCGGGGAAATGAGTCAAGTATTTTTACCCCATATAAAATGGATTTTGAATATTACCCTCCTATCACAGAGTTTTGGAAGGGAAATCTGCAACATTATTCCATACTATGTTTTTGGAAAGAAAAAGACGGCAAATAATTGAAAGATAACAAATCACCATTAGTTGAGATTTATGGGAGAAATCCTGAATAAACCTTATTTCAATGATTTGTCGGGATTTCCCCAAACCTGCCCCCTTTTTTTATAGAGAGAGAGGGGGTAGGGGGGAAGGCTTTTCATGGTTTTCTGACAATGGGGTTAGATTCTAAAAGGGGGTGCATTCGCACCTTTTGCACCTGTCCTATTGACAGCCATGGATGTGTGGGATGAATATCACCAATGGAAATGATTAAGAGCTGCTAATACTACCAAACTTTCGATTTGTAACGCAAACCTGTCTTTTCTGTCCATAGGAGACAGAGGAAGAGCCAGTGGAGGAGGAACAGGTGCAGGAGAGGGGCTATCTTGAGATCCTTAAGCTCAATGGACCCGAGTGGCATTACATCTTTATTGGATGTATCTTCGCAGGTATACTCGGAGTTGCTATGCCAGCATTCGCTATTCTCTTCAGTGAAGTTATCGCGGTAAGATCATATTGTTGAGCTTATATTTGCAATTTTATTTTTTTATGATCCAATGGGTGACTTCAAGTACGGTGTTTGGTGTTGGTGTTGGTGTTGAGAGAGCAAAACGGTCCGTAAACCGAGCTCCAACACCGTTGGTCAGTTTACAGAAGTGATACAGAAACGACCGGAAATACTTCAGAATCTTGCGAGGTCTACCCCAAACACCGACAGACTTCAAGTNAATATTTCGTATTGAATAACTGTATTCACACGTATCAAACTCGAAACTCAATCAATTATCATCTTCCTTGTCCAAAAACCAGTACCTCCAAAAAATCGATATTTTTCACAGGTCCCAAACTTTGGAATTTCTTATCTGCCGATATTAAATCTAGCCCATCTATTCATATTTTTAAAAGAAAATTAAAAACCTACTTGCTTAACAATATGTATAAATTGTCCATATGATTTACATCGTTCATATTTTACATTGTTTTATCTGTATATTGCGTGCAATAGTTGTGAGCATAAGTAAGCGTGTGCTTATGTAGGTGTGTGTGTGTGTGTGGGTGTGTGTGTGTGTGTGTGTTTTGTGGCCTTTTTTGTCCTTTGCGTTATAAGGTTCAACTTTTAACATGATTTATAATATGTACATGTAATTTGATTATTTATAATTTGGAATCAACTTGTATATAAGGTACCGCCTTCCTGTTGATTTCCATACACTTTCACCTTTAACTTGTACTATCTAAACTGTCGAATGTGTTTCTATTTTTGTATTTTCCATGTATTGTTTTTGTTGTTTTTATGAAAGTGTTGAATAAATGAAATGAAATTTGCTAATATGACGTGTGAATTACGCCATGATAGCTGTCGGAGCTTCATTGATGTAGTCTTTTGACCGGCACTGTGAGCAGAAGGTATAAAAGATTTGGATAAAGTAGATATATTCCATTCAAGCATTCACAATAGCTAGATGCATAAAAAGATACATTTTCTTCCCTTTCATTCTGTGGAGAAATGTCAAACACAATTGTAGCACCTTATTCAGTGAATGAGCTGGGAAACTCCTTTATTTTGTGTTCGTAAAGCTATTGTAAAGGTATGCAACAAGTTGTTTACTTTGTATAATTCCTTTATCCTTTCTGATCACAGTGCGGGAGAAAAATATGTTTTTCTTACATGCAGTAGTATATTATGATTAATCCAATCATTGGTATTATCATTAATTAGATGCTTCGAAGTTTCATTAGATTGCGCAAGAACAATAAATGCGTTATCAATGTAGATCGGTTCACAAATACAAAGTCGAACTGATAAAAGAAATGTATTCGTTTGTTCATAAGATAACACACTGAGACTTTATGACGTCGCACTTTATTAATTAAGTTGATTGCGATGTATAATTGCCTTGAATTATGTAATGCATTTCAAACGAGTTAGGAGGGGGATAAACTGAAGAAGCGATTTTGCAACGTATGTATGATGCAAGTGATGATTATGGCTGTGTCTGATAGACACAACTGCCTTAAAACAAAATTACCTCACAATCACAAATATGCTTAATTCAGGTAACATTTCGCAGAAGTTGCGCGACTCAGTATTGCAAAGAACACGATGTAAACTATCTCCGTAAAATTAAGTTGAACGCCAATTTAATGTTTCTTTGTAATTCTTTTCAAATCGGAACCGGCTTCTGATTGTTGTGTGCGCACAGTTGAATATGGCATACGGCTCTATTTGCCATGACCCTCTTTATTTTACGGAAATAGTTTATATCGTGTTAGAGTTATATCAATGGTTTTGAATTTTGCTCTATACAACGCAAATCAGAATCCAATTCCTGAAGTAGTTTGAAGTAGTATGATAAACATGCGTTTTAAAACACACATGATAATGACAATATTTCCCAGTTGCTTATGACTACAGTGTACTGATACTCCACATTATGGAAGCAAAGTTGCAAAAAATACAGACCATTTTTGGTAACCGTATTCGATTTGAACGTTGAATGCGGGCTACATTTCATAGCACACTTGTTTATTTTTTATTATTATTTTTTTTTTTACAGACACCGTTCTTTTTTTCATATCATACATAAAAGAAGGGGGGTTCTCGTAATAGTTTTAAATCCCTCTTTCCGTCTAATGTTCTTCCCATTGACTCGAATGAGATCTCTCCAATCTCATTCATGCCTCCCATCCCAGCTACCTGTTTCTTCAATAAATTGATATGTGAACTTGTGAAAAAAAAAATTTGGATGTCCAAGACCAACCCCTTGAAAATGGTCAGACCTGATTTTTTTCCAGGGGAAGTGGGGGATGTTTTTCACTCAAATTAAAAACAAGATAACAGTAAATGTTATAGGATAATCTGAAAAATAACGTGAAAATCTTTTTCAGCAAAATAATTTGTGAAATACAACCTGAAATTAATTTTCAGACGCATTATTTATTTTCCCCATGAAACATACGCTCCAAAATTGAATATTGTGGTTTTTTTTCACATATTATAAACAAAGTTATGAAAAGTATGAAAAAAAACATGTAAGAATTAATACATATATATTTGTATTTAATTTATTTTTTCATTTTTCAGACTTTGGTATTACTTTTGGTAAGAGCTGGGAGATGACATTAGTTCACCTCTTCATGACCCCACACCTATTTATCTATTCAATTAATTATCGATCATTATTTATTTATTTTAATTTCTTTCTTTTTCTTTTTTCAGGTTTTGGCATCGCTTTTTGGAAGAGCTGGGAGATGACATTAGTTCTCCTTTCTATGACCCCTCTCCTGGCAGCAGCTGGAGGCTTTATGGCTTATGTGAGTATCACTTAAAATGTAGATAGACAATTCATAAATTTTGATTTTTCTCCAAAATTTGATTATGTAATTTTGTAGTTCACATTATATTCCACCCGAATGCAAATTTTCGCGGCGATAGCGCCACCGGCGGCCGAGATTCGAGGGGGAGGCGGGGGCGGCCATAGAAGATCACAAAAAGCCCGGCCTTATTAGGATTAAGCAATATAGAGGTTCTATATTATGACCTCAGATGCCTGTCAAACATGTTAAATACAGTGAATAGACTGGGTCATTTTTATGCCTAGAAAGCCTTAGGGGGGGGGGGGGGTGATTCAGCCCAACTTATATATCTCGGCTGCCGAATGATAAAAAGTAATGAAATTCGCAAAACGGAAGATCACATAATGCTCGCAAATGCTCGCTCGTCGCGCCGTGGTGTAGTGGTCATGACTCTCGCCTTTCAACAAGAGGGTCGTAGGTTCGAGTCCCACCCATGGCGTTAATTTCCTTCAGCAAGAAATTGATCCACACTGTGCTGCACTCAACCCAGGTGAGGTGAATGGGTACCTGGTAGGAATATTTATACCTTTAAACGCCAAGTGCGCTAATTAAGTGGCTGCCGGGCTAAAGCCAGGGTAATAATGCTGCAATTGTAGAGCGCTTAGAGAATTCTTCATAAAGAGTTGATAAGCGCTATATAAAAGCCGTTCATTATTATTATTATACAATTTCCACACGATCAATTTTTTTTAACCTGTCATCAATATTCACTCTCTCTGAGGAGCTAACAAGCAATGAAAAAAGGGGTTCTACCTCAATGATCAACCCTTATCCTTCAAATGAATGTTCGTTTTTTTCTCTCAAAATTTAGAATATTGAATTATCTCTCTTGTGATCCTACTTTCTTTCCCTAGTTCCTCACGAATTTTGCCAAGCTGGAGCAAGAGTCTTACGCCCAGGCAGGAAGTGTAGCCGAAGAAGTGCTGTCTTGCATAAGGACTGTCATAGCATTCGGAGGAGAGAGTAAGGAGGTCACAAGGTAACAGAATGCTAGACGTCACATTCAATTGTATAACATGTCATTCACTTGATGAGCATATAAAAAGAAGTAGAAGGAGGGGGATACGAAGGGGAAGAAGAAGAAGAAGAATAATAAACGAGGAAGACAACAAAGAATATCAAGGGGAGGGGAAGGAGGAAGGAGAAAAAGCAGAAAACGAAGAAGAAGAAGAAGATGAAGAAGAAGATGAAGATGAAGAAGAAGAAGAAGAAGAAGAAGAAGAAGAAGAAGAAGAAGAAGAAGAAGAAGAAGACAAAGACGAAGAAGAAGAAGAAGAAGAAGATGATGATGATGATGATGATGATGATGATAACGATCATTGTGACGATGGTGACGTTGATGATGATCGTGATAAGGTTGACGATTTTGATAGTGGTGGTGGTGATGATGATGACGAATGGTTGCTTCGATACGTGCTAGAAGAAGAATTATTGAGCACATAAGATGCGCACTCGTTTTCTACCGTCGACAATCCTCCGTCCACCAATTTCGAAAACACGCTTTTAATACCACTGATCACTCCTCACAATGTTGTCTTCCCAGGTACGAGAAGGAGTTGAAGGGAGCCCGGGACGTCGGCGTGAAGAAGGGAAGCCTTTCCGGTATCGGGATGGGTATCACCATGTTCATCATGTTTGGATCCTATGCCCTAGCTTTCTGGTAAGAATCTTCTAATATTCCAGTCCCACGATATGTACGTCGCAAACAAACAAGAGTGGCGTTTTATAAAATATTGGTGATGTCTTTACTCATGAATGGTGTCCATTTTCGGAACTCGTATGCCGCTGCTTTTTCGAATGCCTACTGCTACGATCTTCTTTTTGTGGAGTCTAATGAAGCTCAGAAGAAGCACCGATATTTTAAAGAAATATAACTCAATTACTGGTTCATGTATTCCAAAACGAATTCAAGATAAATGAATAAGGCAAGCATGATAATACAGGTCTTATTTTGCGTATTCAATGAATTTTGCATATATCTCGGCTTTCCGACGCTCTCAAATACCTGATCCTGAAACAAAGGACCAAAATGATTTATTCTTCACAAAATTACTGCAATGATGCAATGATAATGATGGTATCTATCAATTAATCAGAGCATCTACTCATCCATTCTTTTCTATTTCTTCTGATGTGTATGGTATTATTTTTAGAGTTCTGGGTCCAACTGCACGAAATGGTCTTATCTATCCTCTTCTTGCTAAGACGTCCTAACTTCTTGTGACATCCTCTTAACATAGGTACATCCACATTTATATCTGTGTTAAGAGGTTGCATAAGAAGTTAAGATGTCTTTACAAGAAGAGGATAGCTAAGACTTTTTGCAATAGGCCCCTGCATCTAAAGTTATTGAACCAAAACACAAAATGTGTTCTATCGTCCTGAAATGGTTAATATACACCTGTTGTTACCCTTTCCTTAATTTATTTATAGGTATGGGCCGAAACTTGTGGCAGATGGGCGCCTTACTGGTGGTGACGTCATGATCGTTTTCTTCTGCGTCATGATCGGGTCTTTCTCGATCGGGAACATCTCGCCATCGATGACGGCAATCACCGCTGCGAGGGGTGCGGCAGTCACTCTGTTCGACATTATTGATGCCGTGAGTTGTTATTTTTGTTGTTGTTGATGATGATGATGATGATGATGGTTGTGGTGGTGGCGGCGGTAGTGGTGGTGGTGGTGGTGGTGGTGGTGGGGTGGTGGTGATGATAATGAAGGCGATAAATGTGGTGATGGTGATGATGATGAAGGAACATCTCGCCATCGATGACGGCGATCACCGCTGCGAGGGGTGCGGCTGTCACTCTCTTCAACACCATTGACGCCGTGAGTTGTTCTTTTTGTTGTTGTTGATGATGGTGATGGTTGTTGTGGTGGTGGTTGGTGGTGGTAATGGTGGTGATGACGATGATGATGATGATGATGATGATGATGATGATAATGATAATGATGATGAAGGTGGTAAAGGTGGTGGTGGTGATGATGATGATGATGATGATGATGGTGGTGGTGATGATGATGGTGGTGGTGCTGGTGGTGGTGGTGGTGGTGGTGGTGATGATGATGATGATGATGGTGGTGGTGGTGGTGATGATGATGGTGGTGGTGGTGGTGGTGGTGATGATGATGATGATGATGATGATGATGATGAAGCTGATAATGATGACGGTGATGGAACATCTCGCTATCGATAGTGGCGTTCACCGCTGTGAGGGGTGCGGCAGTCACTCTCTTCGACATCGTTGATGCCATCAGTTGATGATTGTTATGATGATGATTGTGGTGATGGTGATGGTGGTGATGATGATGATGATGATGATGATGATGATGATGTTGGAGATGATGACGATGGTGATAGTGATGATTGTATTGATTATAGTAGTGTAGATGAAGGCGAAGATAATGGTGGGGATGATAAAAACAGTGAAGTTGATGACCAGGACATTTGTATTGATGATGATTACGATTAGGGTGATGAAACTGATGATGATAAGCATAAGGATAATGAAGACAATAATGGTGTGGAATTAACCTTGTCATCATATTTGAATTACACAATCTCCTTATCCCGAGTTGCAGCTACTGGAGGAGAAAGGCAGCTACACTGGATAATTGAAAAAATGACGGAAAAGTCTAACGCTGAGACTTTTGTCTTTTCGTTTTCCTCCAGACACCAGAGATCGACACCAGGTCCAAAAAGGGGTTCAGACCCGCAGAGATGACGGGTAACATAGACTTCCGAGGGGTAGAGTTCGCTTACCCTACCAGGGCCGATGTACCCGTCTTGAAGGGGGTCGATCTTAGCATCCGGAAGGGGCAGACGGTTGCTCTTGTCGGGTCCAGTGGGTGCGGCAAGTCTACCACCATCAACCTGATTCTCAGGTTCTACGAGAAACTCGGTGGGCAGGTCAGTTTATAATGATAATAATAATAGTAATAATAATAATACACAACATTTATATAGCGATTAATACGAATGCATTGTTTCCCGGCTATAGCGTGGCTGCTATTCGGCGCTCACTGCATTCAAGGAATTTCTTCCTACCGGTACCCATTCACCTCACCTGGGTTGAGTGCAGCACAATGTGGATAAATTTGTTGAAGGAAATTGACGCTATGGGTGGGATACAAACCTACGACCCTCGGGTCGAAAGGCGAGAGTCAGAACCACTACACCACGACGCCTCCACAAAGCTAAGACCGGAATCGGGTAGTTATCTAGTGATGTCTGTTGTTGCCGAGCATCGATGGGCGGCCGTTAAGGATATGATTTTGGATGGAACCAGGAGCGGAGATAATCATTTTTATAGCTAGAATCCCATCAATTCTGGTTGAAAGATATAATCATCGGGCGAAAATGATCAGCTTTATTATTGGTAGAAATATACGCGATGTGAATTAACCCAAGATGCGGAAGAGGGCAAAGTCTGTGAGATACTTTGCAGCAGATACATTAATAAACTCTTTTTGTACTTGGTGATAACGAAAATGCAATGCTTACGAAAAGGAAAGGCCAATCTGCTGGATTGGGTATTATCCCCAATCATGGCTCCTCTATTTCACTGTACAAATTAGGGTGCAGTTTTAGTACCAATTGGTTTGCATCCGCTGATACATTAGCAGCACCCTAAAAGGTACAGTTGTGGTCCGTTAGGGCGGCGATATCCACCTTAACTGTAAATATTTTTCCTTGTTTTTCTTGCTTCTTAAAGCAGATCTATATTCTCCATTCTGTTATTTCTTTTTCTACTGTGTAAGCGCATAGGGACATGTTATGGCTATGTGTTATACGCGATATAAGAACTGAATATTATTGTTATAATTATTATTATTATTATTATTATTGTTG